>OZ017741.1:201987919-202157919 GCA_963969285.1 Odontomyia ornata
AAACCAAAAACCAAAAACCAAAAACCAAAACCAAAAACCAAAAACCAAAACCAAAAACCAAAAACCAAAAACCAAAAACCAAAAACCAAAAACCAAAAACCAAAAACCAAAAACCAAAAACCAAAAACCAAAAACCAAAAACCAAAAACCAAAAACCAAAAACCAAAAACCAAAAACCAAAAACCAAAAAACCAAAAACCAAAAACCAAAAACCAAAAACCAAAAACCAAAAACCAAAAACCAAAAACCAAAAACCAAAAACCAAAAACCAAAAAACCAAAAACCAAAAACCAAAAACCAAAAACCAAAAACCAAAAACCAAAAACCAAAAACCAAAAACCAAAAACCAAAAACCAAAAACCAAAAACCAAAAACCAAAACCAAAAACCAAAAACCAAAAACCAAAAACCAAAAAACAAAAACTAAAAAGCAAAAAGCAAAAAACCAAAAACCAAAAACCAAAAACCAAAAACCAAAAACCAAAAACCAAAAACCAAAAACCAAAAACCAAAAACCAAAACCAAAAACCAAAAACCAAAAACCAAAAACCAAAAACCAAAAACCAAAAACCAAAAACCAAAAACCAAAAACCAAAAACCAAAAACCAAAAACCAAAAACAAAAAAAACCAAAAAACCGAAAACCAAAAACCAAAAACCAAAAACCAAAAACCAAAAACCAAAAACCAAAAACCAAAAACCAAAAACCAAAAACCAAAAACCAAAACCAAAAACCAAAAACCAAAAACCAAAAACCAAAAACCAAAAACCAAAAACCAAAAACCAAAAACCAAAAACCAAAAACCAAAAACCAAAAACCAAAAACCAAAAACCAAAAACAAAAACCAAAAACCAAAAACCAAAAACCAAAAACCAAAAACCAAAAACCAAAAACCAAAAACCAAAAACCAAAAACCAAAAACCAAAAACCAAAAACCAAAAACCAAAAACCAAAAACCAAAAACCAAAAACCAAAAACCAAAAACCAAAAACCAAAAACCAAAAACCAAAAACCAAAAACCAAAAACCAAAAACCAAAAACCAAAAACCAAAAACCAAAAAATAAAAACCAAAAACCAAAAACCAAAAACCAAAAACCAAAAACCAAAAACCAAAAACCAAAAACCAAAACCAAAAACCAAAAACCAAAAACCAAAAACCAAAACCAAAAACCAAAAACCAAAAACCAAAAACCAAAAACCAAAAACCAAAAACCAAAAACCAAAAACCAAAAACCAAAAACCAAAAACCAAAAACCAAAAACCAAAAACCAAAAACCAAAAACCAAAAACCAAAACCAAAAACCAAAAACCAAAAACCAAAAACCAAAAACCAAAACCAAAAACCAAAAACCAAAAACCAAAAACCAAAAACCAAAAACCAAAAGCCAAAAACCAAAAACCAAAAAACCAAAAACCAAAAACCAAAAACCAAAAACCAAAAACCAAAAACCAAAACCCAAAAACCAAAAACCAAAAACCAAAAACCAAAAACCAAAAACCAAAAACCAAAAACCAAAAACCAAACCAAAAACGAAAAACGAAATACCAAAAACCAAAACAAAAACCAAAAACCAAAAACCAAAAACCAAAAACCAAAAACCAAAAACCAAAAACCAAAAACCAAAAACCAAAAACCAAAAACCAAAAACCAAAAACCAAAAACCAAAAACCAAAAACCAAAAACCAAAAACCAAAAACCAAAAACCAAAAACCAAAAACCAAAAACCAAAAACCAAAAACCAAAAACCAAAAACCAAAAACCAAAAACCAAAAACCAAAAACCAAAAACCAAAAACCAAAAACCAAAAACCAAAAACCAAAAACCAAAAACCAAAAACCAAAAACCAAAAACCAAAACCAAAAACCAAAAACCAAAAACCAAAAACCAAAAACCAAAAAACAAAAACCAAAAACCAAAAACCAAAAACCAAAAACCAAAAACCAAAAACCAAAAACCAAAAACCAAAAACCAAAAACCAAAAACCAAAAACCAAAAACCAAAAACCAAAAACCAAAAACCAAAAACCAAAAACCAAAAAGCAAAAACCAAAAACCAAAACCAAAAACCAAAAACCAAAAACCAAAAACCAAAAACCAAAAACCAAAAACCAAAAACCAAAAACCAAAAACCAAAAACCAAAAACCAAAAACCAAAAACCAAAAACCAAAAACCAAAAACCAAAAACCAAAAACAAAAACCAAAAACCAAAAACCAAAAACCAAAAACCAAAAACCAAAAACCAAAAACCAAAAACCAAAAACCAAAAACCAAAAACCAAAAACCAAAAACCAAAAACCAAAAACCAAAAACCAAAAACCAAAAACCAAAAACCAAAAACCAAAAACCAAAAACCAAAAACCAAAAACCAAAAACCAAAAACCAAAAACCAAAAACCAAAAACCAAAAACCAAAAACCAAAAACCAAAAACCAAAACCAAAAACAAAAAACCAAAAACCAAAAACCAAAAACCAAAAACCAAAAACCAAAAACCAAAAACCGAAAACCAAAAACCAAAAACCAAAAACCAAAAACCAAAAACCAAAAACCAAAAACCAAAAACCAAAAACCAAAAACCAAAAATCAAAAACCAAAAACCAAAAACCAAAAACCAAAAACCAAAAACCAAAAACCAAAAACCAAAAACCAAAAACCAAAAACCAAAAACCAAAAACCAAAAACCAAAAACCAAAAACCAAAAACCAAAAACCAAAAACCAAAAACCAAAAACCAAAAACCAAAAACCAAAACCAAAAACCAAAAACAAAAATCAAAAACCAAAAACCAAAAACCAAAAACCAAAAACCAAAAACCAAAAACCAAAAACCAAAAACCAAAAACAACCAAAAACCAAAAACCAAAAACCAAAAACCAAAAACCAAAAACCAAAAACCAAAAACCAAAAACCAAAAACCAAAAACCAAAAACCAAAAACCAAAAACCAAAAACCAAAAACCAAAAACCAAAAACCAAAAACCAAAAACCAAAAACCAAAAACCAAAAACCAAAAACCAAAAACCAAAAACCAAAAACCAAAAACCAAAAACCAAAAACCAAAAACCAAAAACCGAAAACCAAAAACCAAAACCAAAAACCAAAAACCAAAAACCAAAAACCAAAACCAAAAACCAAAAACAAAAATCAAAAACCAAAAACCAAAAACCAAAAACCAAAAACCAAAAACCAAAAACCAAAAACCAAAAACCAAAAACCAAAAACCAAAAACCAAAAACCAAAAACCAAAAACCAAAAACCAAAAACCAAAAACCAAAAACCAAAAACCAAAAACCAAAAATCAAAAACCAAAAACCAAAAACCAAAAACCAAAAACCAAAAACCAAAAACCAAAAACCAAAAACCAAAAACCAAAAACCAAAAACCAAAAACCAAAAACCAAAAACCAAAGACCGAAAACCAAAAACCAAAAACCAAAAACCAAAACCAAAAACCAAAAACCAAAAATCAAAAATCAAAAACCAAAAACCAAAAACCAAAAACCAAAAACCAAAAACCAAAAACCAAAAACCAAAAACCAAAAACCAAAAACCAAAAACCGAAAACCAAAACCAAAAACTAAAAACGAAAACCAAAAACCAAAAACCAAAAACCAAAAACCAAAAACCAAAACCAAAAACCAAAAACCAAAAACCAAAAACCAAAAACCAAAACCAAAAACCAAAAACCAAAAACCAAAAACCAAAAACCAAAAACCAAAAACCAAAAACCAAAAACCAAAAACCAAAAACCAAAAACCAAAAACCAAAAACCAAAAACCAAAAACCAAAAACCAAAAACCAAAAACCAAAAACCAAAAACCAAAAACCAAAAACCAAAAACCAAAAACCAAAACCAAAAACCAAAAACCAAAAACCAAAAACCAAAAACCAAAAACCAAAAACCAAAAACCAAAAACCAAAAACCAAAAACCAAAAACCAAAAACCAAAAAACCAAAAAACCAAAAACCAAAAACCAAAAACCAAAAACCAAAAACCAAAAACCAAAAACCAAAAACCAAAAACCAAAAACCAAAAACCAAAAACCAAAAACCAAAAACCAAAAACCAAAAACCAAAAACCAAAAACCAAAAACCAAAAACCAAAAACCAAAAAACAAAAACTAAAAAGCAAAAAGCAAAAAACCAAAAACCAAAAACCAAAAACCAAAAACCAAAAACCAAAAACCAAAAACCAAAAACCAAAAACCAAAACCAAAAACCAAAAACCAAAAACCAAAAACCAAAAACCAAAAACCAAAAACCAAAAACCAAAAACCAAAAACCAAAAACCAAAAACCAGAAACCAAAAACCAAAAACCAAAAACCGAAAACCAAAAACCAAAAACCAAAAACCAAAAACCAAAAACCAAAAACCAAAAACCAAAAACCAAAAACCAAAAACCAAAAACCAAAAACCAAAAACGAAAAACCAAAAACCAAAAACCAAAAACCAAAAACCAAAACCAAAAACCAAAAACCAAAAACCAAAAACCAAAAACCAAAAACCAAAAACCAAAAACCAAAAACCAAAAACCAAAAACCAAAAACCAAAAACCAAAAACCAAAAACCAAAAACCAAAAACCAAAAACCAAAAACCAAAAACCAAAAACCAAAAACCAAAAACCAAAAACCAAAAACCAAAAACCAAAAACCAAAAACCAAAAACCAAAAACCAAAAACCAAAAACCAAAAACCAAAAACCAAAAACCAAAAACCAAAAACCAAAAACCAAAAACCAAAAAATAAAAACCAAAAACCAAAAACCAAAAACCAAAAACCAAAAACCAAAAACCAAAAACCAAAAACCAAAAACCAAAAACCAAAAACCAAAAACCAAAAACCAAAAACCAAAACCAAAAACCAAAAAACAAAAACCAAAAACCAAAAACCAAAAACCAAAAACCAAAAACCAAAAACCAAAAACCAAAAACCAAAAACTAAAAACCAAAAACCAAAAACCAAAAACCAAAAACCACAAAACCAAAAACCAAAAACCAAAAACCAAAAACCAAAAACAAAAAACCAAAAACCAAAAACCAAAAACCAAAAACCAAAAACCAAAAACCAAAAACCAAAAACCAAAAACCAAAAACCAAAAACCAAAAACCAAAAACCAAAAACCAAAAACCAAAAACCAAAAACCAAAAACCAAAAACCAAAAACCAAAAACCAAAAACCAAAAACCAAAAACCAAAAACCAAAAACCAAAAACCAAAAACCAAAAACCAAAAACCACAAAACCAAAAACCACAAAAGCAAAAAGCAAAAACCAAAAACCAAAAACCAAAAACCAAAAACCAAAAACCAAAAACCAAAAACCAAAAACCAAAAACCAAAAACCAAAAACCAAAAACCAAAAACCAAAAACCAAAAACCAAAAACCAAAAACCAAAAACCAAAAACCAAAAACCAAAAACCAAAAACCAAAAACCAAAAACCAAAAACCAAAAACCAAAAACCAAAAACCAAAACCAAAAACCAAAAACCAAAAACCAAAAACCAAAAACCAAAAACCAAAAACCAAAAACCAAAACCAAAAACCAAAAACCAAAAACCAAAAACCAAAAACCAAAAACCAAAAACCAAAAACCAAAAACCAAAAACCAAAAACCAAAAACCAAAAACCAAAAACCAAAAACCAAAAACCAAAAACCAAAAACCAAAAACCAAAAACCAAAAACCAAAAACCAAAAACCAAAAACCAAAAACCAAAAACCAAAAACCAAAAACCAAAAACCAAAAACCAAAAACCAAAAACCAAAAACCAAAAACCAAAAAACCAAAAACCAAAAACCAAAAACCAAAAACCAAAAACCAAAAACCAAAAACCAAAAACCAAAAACCAAAAACCAAAAACCAAAAACCAAAAACCAAAACCAAAAACCAAAAACCAAAAACCAAAAACCAAAAAACAAAAACTAAAAAGCAAAAAGCAAAAAACCAAAAACCAAAAACCAAAAACCAAAAACCAAAAACCAAAAACCAAAAACCAAAAACCAAAAACCAAAAACCAAAACCAAAAACCAAAAACCAAAAACCAAAAACCAAAAACCAAAAACCAAAAACCAAAAACCAAAAACCAAAAACCAAAAACCAAAAACCAAAAACCAAAAACCAAAAACCAAAACCGAAAACCAAAAACCAAAAACCAAAAACCAAAAACCAAAAACCAAAAACCAAAAACCAAAAACCAAAAACCAAAAACCAAAAACCAAAAACCAAAAACCAAAAACCAAAAACCAAAAACCAAAAACCAAAAACCAAAAACCAAAAACCAAAACCAAAAACCAAAAACCAAAAACCAAAAACCAAAAACCAAAAACCAAAAACCAAAAACCAAAAACCAAAAACCAAAAACCAAAAACCAAAAACCAAAAACCAAAAACCAAAAACCAAAAACCAAAAACCAAAAACCAAAAACCAAAAACCAAAAACCAAAAACCAAAACCAAAAACCAAAAACCAAAAACCAAAAACCAAAAACCAAAAACCAAAAACCAAAAACCAAAAACCAAAAACCAAAAACCAAAAACCAAAACCAAAAACCAACAAAACCAAAAACCAAAACCAAAAACCAAAAACCAAAAACCAAAAACCAAAAACCAAAAACCAAAAACCAAAAACCAAAAACCAAAAACCAAAAACCAAAAACCAAAACCAAAAACCAAAAACCAAAAACCAAAAACCAAAACCAAAAACCAAAAACCAAAAACCAAAAACCAAAAACCAAAAACCAAAAACCAAAAACCAAAAACCAAAAACCAAAAACCAAAAACCAAAAACCAAAAACCAAAAAACCAAAAACCAAAAACCAAAACCAAAAACCAAAAACCAAAAACCAAAAACCAAAAACCAAAAACCAAAAACCAAAAACCAAAAACCAAAAACCAAAAACCAAAAACCAAAAACCAAAAACCAAAAACCAAAAACCAAAAACCAAAAACCAAAAACCAAAAACCAAAAACCAAAAACCAAAAACCAAAAACCAAAAACCAAAAACCAAAAACCAAAAACCAAAAACCAAAAACCAAAAACCAAAAACCAAAAACCTAAAACCAAAAACCAAAAACCAAAAACCAAAAACCAAAAACCAAAAACCAAAAACCAAAAACAAAAACCAAAAACCAAAAACCAAAAAACCAAAAACCAAAAACCAAAAACCAAAAACCAAAAACCAAAAACCAAAAACCAAAAACCAAAAACCAAAAACCAAAAACCAAAAACCAAAAACCAAAAACCAAAAACCAAAAACCAAAAACCAAAAACCAAAAACCAAAAACCAAAAACCAAAAACCAAAAACAAAAAACCAAAAACCAAAAACCAAAAACCAAAACCAAAACCAAAAACCAAAAACCAAAAACCAAAAACCAAAAACCAAAAACCAAAAACCAAAAACCAAAAACCAAAAACCAAAAACCAAAAACCAAAAACCAAAAACCAAAAACCAAAACCAAAAACCAAAAACCAAAAACCAAAAACCAAAAACCAAAAACCAAAAACCAAAAACCAAAAACCAAAAACCAAAAACCAAAAACCAAAAACCAAAAACCAAAAACCAAAAACCAAAAACCAAAAACCAAAAACCAAAAACCAAAAACCAAAAACCAAAAACCAAAAACCAAAAACCAAAACCAAAAACAAAAACCAAAAACCAAAAACCAAAAACCAAAACCAAAAACCAAAACCAAAAACCAAAAACCAAAAACCAAAAACCAAAAACCAAAAACCAAAAACCAAAAACCAAAAACCAAAAACCCAAAAACCAAAAACCAAAAACCAAAAATCAAAACCAAAAACCAAAAACCAAAAACCAAAAACCAAAAACCAAGAACCAAAAACAAAAAACCAAAAACCAAAAACCAAAAACCAAAAACCAAAAACCAAAAACCAAAAACCAAAAACCAAAAACCAAAAACCAAAAACCAAAAACCAAACAACCAAAAACCAAAAACCAAAAACCAAAAACCAAAAACCAAAAACCAAAAACCAAAAACCAAAAACCAAAAACCAAAAACCAAAAACCAAAAACCAAAAACCAAAAACCAAAAACCAAAAACCAAAAACCAAAAACCAAAAACCAAAAACCAAAAACCAAAAACCAAAAACCAAAAACCAAAAACCAAAAACCAAAAACCAAAAACCAAAAACCAAAAACCAAAAACCAAAAACCAAAAACCAAAAACCAAAAACCAAAAAACCAAAAACCAAAAACCAAAAACCAAAAACCAAAAACCAAAAACCAAAAACCAAAAACCAAAAACCAAAAACCAAAAACCAAAAACCAAAAACCAAAAACCAAAAACCAAAAACCAAAAACCAAAAACCAAAAACCAAAAACCAAAACAAAAACCAAAAACCAAAAACCAAAAACCAAAAACCAAAAACCAAAACCCGAAAGCCGAAAACCGAAAACCAAAAACCAAAAACCAAAAACCAAAAACCAAAAACCAAAAAACCAAAAACCAAAAACCAAAAACCAAAAACCAAAAACCAAAAACCAAAAACCAAAAACCGAAAACCAAAAACCAAAAACCAAAAACCAAAAACCAAAAACCAAAAACCAAAAACCAAAAACCAAAAACCAAAAACCGAAAACCAAAAACCAAAAACCAAAACCAAAAACCAAAAACCAAAAACCAAAAACCAAAAACCAAAAACCGAAAACCGAAAACCGAAAACCAAAAACCAAAAACCAAAAACCAAAAACCAAAAACCAAAAACCAAAAACCGAAAACCAAAAACCAAAAACCAAAAACCAAAAACCAAAAACCAAAAACCAAAAACCAAAAACCAAAAACCAAAAACCAAAAACCAAAAACCAAAAACCAAAAACCAAAATCCAAAAACCAAAAACCAAAAACCAAAAACCAAAAACCAAAAACCATAAACCAAAAACCAAAAACCAAAAACCAAAAACCAAAAACCAAAAACCAAAAACCAAAAACCAAAAACCAAAAACCAAAAACCAAAAACCAAAAACCAAAAACCAAAAACCAAAAAACCCAAAAACCAAAAACCAAAAACCAAAAACCAAAAACCAAAAACCAAAAACCAAAAACCAAAAACCAAAACCAAAAACCAAAAACCAAAAACCAAAAACCAAAAACCAAAAACCAAAAACCAAAAACCAAAAACCAAAAACCAAAAACCAAAAACCAAAAACCAACAACCAAAAACCAAAAACCAAAAACCAAAAACCAAAAACCAAAAACCAAAAACCAAAAACCAAAAACCGAAAACCAAAAACCGAAAACCAAAAACCAAAAACCAAAAACCAAAAACCAAAAACCAAAAACCAAAAACCAAAAACCAAAAACCAAAAACCAAAAACCCAAAACCAAAAACCAAAAACCAAAAACCAAAAACAAAAACCAAAAACCAAAAACCAAAAACCAAAAACCAAAAACCAAAAACCAAAAACCAAAAACCGAAAACCAAAAACCAAAAACCAAAAACCAAAAACCAAAAACCCAAAAACCAAAAACCAAAAAACCAAAAACCAAAAACCAAAAACCAAAAACCAAAAACCAAAAACCAAAAACCAAAAACCAAAAACCAAAAACCAAAAACCAAAAACCAAAAACCAAAAACCAAAAACCAAAAACCAAAAACCAAAAACCAAAAACCAAAAACCAAAAACCGAAAACCAAAAACCGAAAACCAAAAACCAAAAACCGAAAACCAAAAACCAAAAACCAAATACCAAAAACCAAAAACCAAAACCAAAAACCAAAAAACCAAAACCAAAAACCAAAAAACCAAAAAACCAAAAACCGAAAACCAAAAACCGAAAACCAAAAACCAAAAACCGAAAACCAAAAACCAAAAACCAAAAACCAAAAACCAAAACCAAAAACCAAAAACCAAAAACCAAAAACCAAAAACCAAAAACCAAAAACCAAAAACCAAAAACCAAAAAACCAAAAACCAAAAACCAAAAACCGAAAACCAAAAACCGAAAACCAAAAACCAAAAACCAAAAACCAAAAACCAAAAACCAAAAACCAAAAACCAAAAACCAAAAACTAAAAACCAAAAACCAAAAACCAAAAACCAAAAACCAAAAACCAAAAACCAAAAACCAAAAACCAAAAACCAAAAACCAAAAACCAAAAACCAAAAACCAAAAACAAAAACCAAAAACCAAAAACCAAAAACCAAAAACCAAAAACCAAAAACCAAAAACCAAAAACCAAAAACCAAAAACCAAAAACCAAAAACCAAAAACCAAAAACCAAAAACCAAAAACCAAAAACCAAAAACCAAAAATCAAAAACCAAAAATCAAAAACCAAAAACCAAAAACCAAAAACCAAAAACCAAAAACCAAAAACCAAAAACCAAAAACCAAAAAACCAAAAACCAAAAACCAAAAACCAAACAAAAACCAAAAACCAAAAACCAAAAACCAAAAACCAAAAACCAAAAACCAAAAACCAAAAACCAAAAACCAAAAACCAAAAACCAAAAACCAAAAACCAAAAACCAAAAACCAAAAACCAAAAACCAAAAACAAAAAACCAAAAACCAAAAACGTATAACCAAAAACCAAAAACCAAAAACCAAAAACCAAAAACCAAAAACCAAAAACCAAAAACCAAAAACCAAAAACCAAAAACCAAAAACCAAAAACCAAAAACCAAAAACCAAAAACCAAAAACCAAAAACCAAAAACCAAAAACCAAAAACCAAAAACCAAAAACAAAAACCAAAAACCGAAAAACAAAAACCGAAAACCAAAAACCGAAAACCAAAAACCAAAAACCAAAAACCAAAAACCAAAAACCAAAAACCAAAAACCAAAAACCAAAAACCAAAAACCAAAAACCAAAAACCAAAAACCAAAAACCAAAAACCAAAAACCAAAAACCAAAAACCAAAAACCAAAAACCAAAAACCAAAAACCAAAAACCAAAAACCAAAAACCAAAAACCAAAAACCAAAAACCAAAAACCAAAAACCAAAAACCAAAAACCAAAAACCAAAAAACAAAAAACCAAAAAACCAAAAACCAAAAACCAAAAACCAAAAACCAAAAACCAAAAACCAAAAACCAAAAACCAAAAACCAAAAACCAAAAACCAAAAACCAAAAACAAAAAACCAAAAACCGAAAACCAAAAACCGAAAACCAAAAACCGAAAACCAAAAACCGAAAACCAAAAACCGAAAACCAAAAACCGAAAACCAAAAACCAAAAACCAAAAACCAAAAAACCAAAAACCAAAAACCAAAAACCAAAAACCAAAAACCAAAAACCAAAAACCAAAAACCAAAAACCAAAAACCAAAAACCAAAAACCAAAAACCAAAAACCAAAAACCAAAAACCAAAAACCAAAAACCAAAAACCAAAAACCAAAAACCAAAAACCAAAAACCAAAAACCAAAAACCAAAAACCAAAAACAGAAAACCAAAAACCAAAAACCAAAAACCAAAAACCAAAAACCAAAAACCAAAAACCGAAAACCGAAAACCAAAAACCGAAAACCAAAACCAAAAACCAAAAACCAAAAACCAAAAACCAAAAACCAAAAACCAAAAACCAAAAACCAAAAACCAAAAACCAAAAACCAAAAACCAAAAACCAAAAACCAAAAACCAAAAACCAAAAACCAAAAACCAAAAACCAAAAACCAAAAACCAAAAACCAAAAACCAAAAACCAAAAACCAAAAACCAAAAAACCAAAAACCAAAAACCAAAAACCAAAAACCAAAAAACCAAAAACCAAAAACCAAAAACCAAAAACCAAAAACCAAAAACCAAAAACCAAACACCAAAAACCAAAAACCAAAAACCGAAAACCAAAAACCAAAAACCAAAAACCAAAAACCAAAAACCAAAAACCAAAAAACAAAAACCAAAAACCAAAAAACAAAAACCAAAAACCAAAAACCAAAAACCAAAAACCAAAAACCAAAAACCAAAAAACCAAAAACCAAAAACCAAAAACCAAAAACCAAAAACCGAAAACCAAAAACCGAAAACCAAAAAACCAAAAACCGAAAACCAAAAACCAAAAACCAAAAACCAAAAACCAAAACCAAAAACCAAAAACCAAAAACCAAAAACCAAAACCAAAAACCAAACCAAAACCAAAAACCAAAAACCGAAAACCAAAAACCGAAAACCAAAAACCAAAAACCAAAAACCAAAAACCAAAAACCAAAAACCAAAAACCCAAAAACCAAAAACCAAAAACCAAAAACCAAAAACCAAAAACCAAAAACCAAAAACCAAAAACCAAAAACCAAAAACCAAAAACCAAAAACCAAAAACCAAAAACCAAAAACCAAAAACCAAAAACCAAAAACCAAAAACCAAAAACCAAAAACCAAAAACCAAAAACCAAAAACCAAAAACCAAAAACCAAAAACCAAAAACCAAAAACCAAAAACCAAAAACCAAAAACCAAAAACCAAAAACCAAAAACCAAAAACCAAAAACCAAAAACCAAAAACCAAAAACCAAAAACCAAAAAACCAAAAACCAAAAACCAAAAACCAAAAACCAAAAACCGAAAACCAAAAACCGAAAACCAAAAACCGAAAACCAAAAACCAAAAACCAAAAACCAAAAACCAAAAACCAAAAACCAAAAACCAAAAACCAAAAACCAAAAACCAAAAACCAAAAACCAAAAACCAAAAACCAAAAAACCAAAAACCAAAAACCAAAAACCAAAAACCAAAAACCAAAAACCAAAAACCAAAAACCAAAAACCAAAAACCAAAAACCAAAAACAAAAACAAAAACCAAAAACCAAAAACCGAAAACCAAAAACCAAAAACCAAAAACCAAAAACCAAAAACCAAAAACCAAAAACCAAAAACCAAAAACCAAAAACCAAAAACCAAAAACCAAAAACCAAAAACCAAAAACCAAAAACCAAAAACCAAAAACCAAAAACCGAAAACCAAAAACCGAAAACCAAAAACTAAAAACCAAAAACCAAAAACCAAAAACCAAAAACCAAAAACCAAAAACCAAAAACCAAAAACCAAAAACCAAAAACCAAAAACCAAAAACCAAAAACCAAAAACCAAAAAACCAAAACCAAAAACCGAAAACCAAAAACCAAAAACTAAAAACCAAAAACCAAAAACCAAAAACCAAAAACCAAAAACCAAAAACCAAAAACCAAAAACCAAAAACCAAAAACCAAAAACCAAAAACCAAAAACCAAAAACCAAAAACCAAAAACCAAAAACCAAAAAACCAAAAACTAAAACCAAAAACCAAAAACCAAAAACCAAAAACCAAAACCAAAAACCAAAAACCAAAAACCAAAAACCAAAAACCAAAAACCAAAAACCAAAAACCAAAAACCAAAAACCAAAAACCAAAAACCAAAAACCAAAAACCAAAAACCAAAAACCAAAAACCAAAAACCAAAAACCAAAAACCAAAAACCAAAAACCAAAAACCAAAAACCAAAAACCAAAAACCAAAAACCAAAAACCAAAAACCAAAAACCAAAAACCAAAAACCAAAAACCAAAAACCAAAAACCAAAAACCAAAAACCAAAAACCAAAAACCAAAAACCAAAAACCAAAAACCAAAAATCAAAAACCAAAAATCAAAAACCAAAAACCAAAAACCAAAAACCAAAAACCAAAAACCAAAAACCAAAAACCAAAAACCAAAAACCAAAAACCAAAAACCAAAAACCAAAAACCAAAAACCAAAAACCAAAAACCAAAAACCAAAAACCAAAAACCAAAAACCAAAAACCAAAAACCAAAAACCAAAAACCAAAAACCAAAAACCAAAAACCAAAAACCAAAAACCAAAAACCAAAAACCAAAAACCAAAAACCAAAAACCAAAAACCAAAAACCAAAAACCAAAAACCAAAAACCAAAAACCAAAAACCAAAAACCAAAAACCAAAACCAAAAACCAAAACCAAAAACCAAAAACCAAAAACCAAAAACCAAAAAACCAAAAACCAAAAACCAAAAACCAAAAACCAAAAACCAAAAACCAAAAACCAAAACCAAAAACCAAAAACCAAAAACCGAAAACCAAAAACCAAAAACCAAAAACCAAAAACCAAAAACCAAAAACCAAAAACCGAAAACCAAAAACCGAAAACCGAAAACCAAAAACCGAAAACCAAAAACCAAAAACCAAAAACCAAAAACCAAAAACCAAAAACCAAAAACCAAAAACCAAAAACCAAAAACCAAAAACCAAAAACCAAAAACCAAAAACCAAAAACCAAAAACCAAAAACCAAAAACCAAAAACCAAAAACCAAAAACCAAAAACCAAAAACCAAAAACCAAAAACCAAAAACCAAAAACCAAAAACCAAAAACCAAAAACCAAAAACCAAAAACCAAAATCCAAAAACCAAAAACCAAAAACCAAAAACCAAAAACCAAAAACCAAAAACCAAAAACCAAAAACCAAAAACCAAAACCAAAAACCAAAAACCAAAAACCAAAAACCAAAAACCGAAAACCAAAAACCGAAAACCAAAAACCAAAAACCAAAAACCAAAAACCAAAAACCAAAAACCAAAAACCAAAAACCAAAAACCAAAAACCAAAAACCAAAAACCAAAAACCAAAAACCAAAAACCAAAAACCAAAAACCAAAAACCGAAAACCAAAAACCGAAAACCAAAAACCGAAAACCAAAAACCAAAAACCAAAAACCAAAAACCAAAAACCAAAAACCAAAAACCAAAAACCAAAAACCGAAAACCAAAAACCAAAAACCAAAAACCAAAAACCAAAAACCAAAAACCAAAAACCAAAAACCAAAAAACCAAAAACCAAAAACCAAAAACCAAAAACCAAAAACCAAAAACCAAAAACCAAAAACCAAAAACCAAAAACCAAAAACCAAAAACCAAAAACCAAAAACCCAAAAACCAAAAACCAAAAACCAAAAACCAAAAACCAAAAACCAAAATCCAAAAACCAAAATCCAAAAACCAAAAACCAAAAACCAAAAACCAAAAACCAAAAACCAAAAACCAAAAACCAAAAACCAAAAACCAAAAACCAAAAACCAAAAACCGAAAACCAAAAACCGAAAACCAAAAACCAAAAACCAAAAACCAAAAACCAAAAACCAAAAACCAAAAACCAAAAACCAAAAACCAAAAACCAAAAACCGAAAACCAAAAACCGAAAACCAAAAACCGAAAAACCAAAAACCAAAAACCAAAAACCAAAAACCAAAAACCAAAACCAAAAACCAAAAACCAAAAACCAAAAACCAAAAACCAAAAACCAAAAACCAAAAACCAAAAACCAAAAACCAAAAACCAAAAACCAAAAACCAAAAACCAAAAACCAAAAACCAAAAACCAAAAACCAAAAACCAAAAACCAAAAACCAAAAACCAAAAACCAAAAACAAAACCAAAACCAAAAACCAAAAACCAAAAACCAAAAACCAAAAACCAAAAACCAAAAACCAAAAACCAAAAACCAAAAACCAAAAACCAAAAACCAAAAACCAAAAACCAAAAACCAAAAACCAAAAACCAAAAACCAAAAACCAAAAACCAAAAACCAAAAACCAAAAACCAAAAACCAAAAACCAAAAACCAAAAACCAAAAACCAAAAACCAAAAACCAAATACCAGAAACCAAAACCCAAAAACCAAAAACCAAAAACCAAAAACCAAAAACCAAAAACCAAATACCAAAAACCAAAAACCAAAAACCAAAAACCAAAAACCAAAAACCAAAACCCAAAAACCAAAAACCAAAAACCAAAAACCAAAAACCAAAAACCAAAAACCAAAAACCAAAAACCAAAAACCAAAAACCAAAAACCAAAAACCAAAAACCAAAAACCAAAAACCAAAAACCAAAAACCAAAAACCAAAACCAAAAACCAAAAACCAAAAACCAAAAACCAAAAACCGAAAACCAAAAACCGAAAACCGAAAACCGAAAACCGAAAACCAAAAACCGAAAACCAAAAACCAAAAACCAAAAACCAAAAACCAAAAACCAAAAACCAAAAACCAAAAACCAAAAACCAAAAACCAAAAACCAAAAACCATAAACCAAAAACCATAAACCAAAAACCAAAAACCAAAACCAAAAACCAAAAACCAAAAACCAAAAACCAAAAACCAAAAACCAAAAACCAAAAACCAAAAACCAAAAACCAAAAACCAAAAACCAAAAACCAAAAACCAAAAACCAAAAACCAAAAACCAAAAACCAAAAACCAAAAACCAAAAACCAAAAACCAAAAACCAAAAACCAAAAACCAAAAACCAAAAACCAAAAACCAAAAACCAAAAACCAAAAACCAAAAACCAAAAACCAAAAACCAAAAACCAAAAACCAAAAACCAAAAACCAAAAACCAAAAACCAAAAACCAAAAACCAAAAACCAAAAACCAAAAACCAAAACCAAAAACCAAAAACCGAAAACCGAAAACCGAAAACCGAAAACCGAAAACCAAAAACCAAAAACCAAAAACCAAAAACCAAAAACCAAAAACCAAAAACCAAAAACCAAAAACCAAAAACCAAAAACCAAAAACCAAAAACCAAAAACCAAAAACCAAAAACCAAAAACCAAAAACCAAAAACCAAAAACCAAAAACCAAAAACCGTAAACCAAAAACCATAAACCAAAAACCAAAAACCAAAAACCAAAAACCAAAAACCAAAACCAAAAACCAAAAACCAAAAACCAAAAACTAAAAACCAAAAACCAAAAACCAAAAACCAAAAACCAAAAACCAAAAACCAAAAACCAAAAACCAAAAACCAAAAACCAAAAACCAAAAACCAAAAACCCAAAAACCAAAAACCAAAAACCAAAAACCAAAAACCAAAAACCAAAAACCAAAAACCAAAAACCAAAAACCAAAAACCAAAAACCAAAAACCAAAAACCAAAAACCAAAAACCAAAAACCAAAAACCAAAAACCAAAAACCAAAAACCAAAAACCAAAAACCAAAAACCAAAAACCAAAAACCAAAAACCAAAAACCAAAAACCAAAAACCAAAAACCAAAAACCAAAAACCAAAAACCAAAAACCAAAAACCAAAAACCGAAAACCGAAAACCGAAAACCGAAAACCGAAAACCAAAAACCAAAAACCAAAAACCAAAAACCAAAAACCAAAAACCAAAAACCAAAAAAAACCAAAAACCAAAAACCAAAATCCAAAAACCAAAAACCAAAAACCAAAAACCAAAAACCAAAAACCAAAAACCAAAAACCAAAAACCAAAAACCAAAAACCAAAAACCAAAAACCAAAAACCAAAAACCAAAAACCAAAAACCGAAAACCAAAAACCAAAAACCAAAAACCAAAAACCAAAAACCAAAAACCAAAAACCAAAAACCAAAAACCAAAAACCAAAAACCAAAAACCAAAAACCAAAAACCAAAACCAAAAACCAAAAACCAAAAACCAAAAACCAAAAACCAAAAACCAAAAACCAAAAACCAAAAACCAAAATCCGAAAACCAAAAACCGAAAACTAAAAACCAAAAGCCAAAAACCAAAAACCAAAAACCAAAAACCAAAAACCAAAAACCGAAAACCAAAAACCAAAAACCAAAAACCAAAAACCAAAAACCAAAAACCAAAAACCAAAAACCAAAAACCGAAAACCAAAAACCGAAAACCAAAAACCAAAAACCAAAAACCAAAAACCAAAAACCAAAAACCAAAAACCAAAAACGAAAAACCAAAAACCAAAACCAAAAACCAAAAACCAAAAACCAAAAACCAAAAACCAAAAACCAAAAACCAAAAACCAAAAACCAAAAACCAAAAACCAAAAACCGAAAACCAAAAACCGAAAAACCAAAAAACCAAAAACCAAAAACCAAAAACCAAAAACCAAAAACCAAAAACCAAAAACCAAAAACCAAAAACCAAAAACCAAAAACCAAAAACCAAAAACCAAAAACCAAAAACCAAAAACCGAAAACCAAAAACCAAAAACCAAAAAACAAAAACAAAAACCAAAAACCAAAAACCAAAAACCAAAAACCAAAAACCAAAAACCAAAACAAAAACCAAAAACCAAAAACCAAAAACCAAAAACCAAAAACCAAAAACCAAAAACCAAACACCAAAAACCAAAAACCAAAAACCAAAAACCAAAAACCAAAAACCAAAAACCAAAAACCAAAAACCAAAAACCAAAAACCAAAAACCAAAAACCAAAAACCAAAAACCAAAAACCAAAAACCAAAAACCAAAAACCAAAAACCAAAAACCAAAAACCAAAAACCAAAAACCAAAAACCAAAAACCAAAAACCAAAAACCAAAAACCAAAAACCAAAAACCAAAAACCAAAAACCAAAAACCGAATACCAAAAACCGAAAAAACCAAAAACCAAAAACCAAAAACCAAAAACCAAAAACCAAAAACCAAAAACCAAAAACCAAAAACCAAAAACCAAAAACCAAAAACCAAAAACCAAAAACCAAAAACCAAAACCAAAAACCAAAAACCAAAAACCAAAAACCAAAAACCAAAAACCAAAACCAAAAACCAAAAACCAAAAACCAAAAACCAAAAACCAAAAACCAAAAACCAAAAACCAAAAACCAAAAACCAAAAACCAAAAACCAAAAAACCAAAAACCAAAAACCAAAAACCGAAAACCAAAAACCAAAAACCAAAAACCAAAAACCAAAAACCAAAAACCAAAAACCAAAAACCAAAAACCAAAAAACCAAAAACCAAAAACCAAAAACCAAAAACCAAAAACCAAAAACCAAAAACCAAAAACCAAAAACCAAAAAACCGAAAACCAAAAACCGAAAACCGAAAACCGAAAACCGAAAACCAAAAACCGAAAACCAAAAACCAAAAACCAAAAACCAAAAACCAAAAACCAAAAACCAAAAACCAAAAACCAAAAACCAAAAACCAAAAACCAAAAACCATAAAACCAAAAACCATAAACCAAAAACCAAAAACCAAAACCAAAAACCAAAAACCAAAAACCAAAAACCAAAAACCAAAAACCAAAAACCAAAAACCAAAAACCAAAAACCAAAAACCAAAAACCAAAAACCAAAAACCAAAAACCAAAAACCAAAACCAAAAACCAAAAAACCAAAAACCAAAAACCAAAAACCAAAAACCAAAAACCAAAAACCAAAAACCAAAAACCAAAAACCAAAAACCAAAAACCAAAAACCCAAAAACCAAAAACCAAAAAACCAAAAACCAAAAACCAAAAACCAAAAACCAAAAACCAAAAACCAAAAACCAAAACCAAAAACCAAAAACCAAAAACCAAAAACCAAAAACCGAAAACCGAAAACCGAAACCGAAAACCGAAAACCAAAAACCAAAAACCAAAAACCAAAAACCCAAAAACCAAAACCAAAAACCAAAAACCAAAAACCAAAAACCAAAAACCAAAAACCAAAAACCAAAAACCAAAAACCAAAAACCAAAAACCAAAAACCAAAAACCAAAAACCAAAAACCAAAAACCAAAACCAAAAAACCAAAAACCAAAAACCAAAAACCAAAAAACAAAAACCAAAAACCAAAAACCAAAAACCAAAAACCCAAAAACCAAAAACCAAAAACCAAAAACCAAAAACCAAAAACCAAAAACCAAAAACCGGTTTCGGTTTTGTTGGTTTTTGGTTTTTGGTTTTTGGTTTTTGGTTTTTGGTTTTTGGTTTTTGGTTTTTGGTTTTTGGTTTTTGGTTTTTGGTTTTTGGTTTTTGGTTTTTGGTTTTTGGTTTTTGGTTTTTGGTTTTTGGTTTTTGGGTTTTTGGTTTTTGGTTTTTGGTTTTTGGTTTTTTTTTTGGTTTTGGTTTTTTTGGTTTTTGGTTTTTGGTTTTTGGTTTTTGGTTTTTGGTTTTTGGTTTTTGGTTTTTGGTTTATGGTTTTTGGTTTTTGGTTTTTGGTTTTTGGTTTTTGGTTTTTGGTTTTTGGTTTTTGGTTTTTGGTTTTTCGTTTTTGGTTTTTGGTTTTTGGTTTTTGTTTTTGGTTTTTGGTTTTCGGTTTTTGGTTTTTGGTTTTTGGTTTTCGGTTTTCGGTTTTCGGTTTTTGGTTTTTGGTTTTTGGTTTTTGGTTTTTGGTTTTTGGTTTTTGGTTTTTGGTTTTTGGTTTTTGGTTTTTGGTTTTTGGTTTTTGGTTTTTGGTTTTTGGTTTTTGGTTTTTGGTTTTTGGTTTTTGGTTTTTGGTTTTTGGTTTTTGGTTTTTGGTTTTTGGTTTTTGGTTTTTGGTTTTTGGTTTTTGGTTTTTGGTTTTTGGTTTTTGGTTTTTGGTTTTTGGTTTTTGGTTTTTGGTTTTTGGTTTTTGGTTTTTAGTTTTTAGTTTTTCGTTTTTGGTTTTTGGTTTTTGGTTTTTGGTTTTTGGTTTTTGGTTTTTGGTTTTTGGTTTTTGGTTTTTGGTTTTTGGTTTTTGGTTTTTGGTTTTTGGTTTTTGGTTTTTGGTTTATGGTTTTTGGTTTTTGGTTTTTGGTTTTTGGGTTTTTGGTTTTTGGTTTTGGTTTTTTTGGTTTTTGGTTTTTGGTTTTTGGTTTTTGGTTTTTGGTTTTTGGTTTTCGGTTTTTGGTTTTTGGTTTTTGGTTTTTGGTTTTTGGTTTTTGGTTTTTGGTTTTTGGTTTTTGGTTTTTGGTTTTTGGTTTTTGGTTTTTGGTATTTGGTTTTTGGTTTTTGGTTTTTGGTTTTTGGTTTTTTGGTTTTTGGGTTTTGGTTTCTGGTATTTGGTTTTTGGTTTTTGGTTTTTGGTTTTTGGTTTTTGGTTTTTGGTTTTTGGTTTTGGTTTTTGGTTTTTGGTTTTGGTTTTTGGTTTTTGGCTTTTGGCTTTTGGTTTTTGGTTTTCGGTTTTTGGTTTTTGGTTTTTGGTTTTTGGTTTTTGGTTTTTGGTTTTTGGTTTTTGGTTTTTGGTTTTTGGTTTTTGGTGTTTGGTTTTGGTTTTTGGTTTTTGGTTTTTGGTTTTTGGTTTTTGGTTTTTGGTTTTTGGTTTTTGGTTTTTGGTTTTTGGTTTTTGGTTTTTGGTTTTTGGTTTTTGGTTTTTGGTTTTTGGTTTTTGGTTTTTGGTTTTTGGTTTTTGGTTTTTGTTTTTTGGTTTTTGGTTTTTGGTTTTTGGTTTTTGGTTTTTGGTTTTTGGTTTTTGGTTTTTGGTTTTTGGTTTTTGGTTTTTGGTTTTTGGTTTTTGGTTTTTGGTTTTTGGTTTTTGGTTTTTGGTTTTTGGTTTTTGGTTTTTGGTTTTTGGTTTTTGGTTTTTGGTTTTCGGTTTTCGGTTTTTGCTTTTTGGTTTTTGCTTTTTGGTTTTTGGTTTTTGGTTTTTGGTTTTTGGTTTTTGGTTTTTGGTTTTTGGTTTTTGGTTTTTGGTTTTTGGTTTTTGGTTTTTGGTTTTTGGTTTTTGGTTTTTGGTTTTCGGTTTTTGGTTTTCGGTTTTTGGTTTTTGTTTTTGGTTTTTGGTTTTTGGTTTTTGGTGTTTGGTTTTTGGTTTTTGGTTTTTGGTTTTTGGTTTTTGGTTTTTGGTTTTTGGTTTTTGGTTTTTGGTTTTTGGTTTTTGGTTTTTGGTTTTTGGTTTTTGGTTTTTGGTTTTTGGTTTTTGGTTTTTGGTTTTTGGTTTTTGGTTTTTGGTTTTTGTTTTTTGGTTTTTGGTTTTTGGTTTTTGGTTTTTGGTTTTTGGTTTTTTGGTTTTTGGTTTTTGGTTTTTGGTTTTTGGTTTTTGGTTTTTGGTTTTTGGTTTTTGGTTTTTGGTTTTTGGTTTTTGGTTTTTGGTTTTTGGTTTTTGGTTTTTGGTTTTTGGTTTTCGGTTTTCGGTTTTTGCTTTTTGGTTTTTGCTTTTTGGTTTTTGGTTTTTGGTTTTTGGTTTTTTGGTTTTTGGTTTTTGGTTTTTGGTTTTTTGGTTTTTGGTTTTTGGTTTTTGGTTTTTGGTTTTTGGTTTTTGGTTTTTGGTTTTTGGTTTTTGGTTTTTGGTTTTTGGTTTTTGGTTTTTGGTTTTTGGTTTTTGGTTTTTGGTTTTTGGTTTTTGGTTTTTGGTTTTTGGTTTTTGGTTTTTTGGTTTTTGGTTTTTGGTTTTTGGTTTTTGGTTTTTGGTTTTTGGTTTTTGGTTTTTGGTTTTCGGTTTTTGGTTTTCGGTTTTTGGTTTTCGGTTTTTGGTTTTCGGTTTTTGGTTTTCGGTTTTTGGTTTTTGTTTTTGGTTTTTGGTTTTTGGTTTTTGGTTTTTGGTTTTTGGTTTTTGGTTTTTGGTTTTTGGTTTTTGGTTTTTGGTTTTTGGTTTTTGGTTTTTTGGTTTTTGGTTTTCGGTTTTTGGTTTTCGGTTTTTGGTTTTCGGTTTTTGGTTTTTGGTTTTTGGTTTTTGGTTTTTGGTTTTTGGTTTTTGGTTTTTGGTTTTTGGTTTTTGGTTTTTGGTTTTTGGTTTTTGGTTTTTGGTTTTTGGTTTTTGGTTTTTGGTTTTTGGTTTTTGGTTTTTGGTTTTTGGTTTTTGGTTTTTGGTTTTTGGTTTTTGGTTTTTGGTTTTTGGTTTTTGGTTTTTGGTTTTTGGTTTTTGGTTTTTGGTTTTTGGTTTTTGGTTTTTGGTTTTTGGTTTTTGGTTTTTGGTTTTTGGTTTTTGGTTTTTGGTTTTCGGTTTTCGGTTTTCGGTTTTCGGTTTTCGGTTTTCGGTTTTTGGTTTTGGTTTTCGGTTTTCGGTTTTTGGTTTTTGGTTTTTGGTTTTTGGTTTTTGGTTTTTGGTTTTTGGTTTTTGGTTTTTGGTTTTTGGTTTTTGGTTTTTGGTTTTTGGTTTTTGGTTTTTGGTTTTTGGTTTTTGGTTTTTGGTTTTTGGTTTTTGGTTTTTGGTTTTTGGTTTTTGGTTTTTGGTTTTTGGTTTTTGGTTTTTGGTTTTTGGTTTTTGGTTTTTGGTTTTTGGTTTTTGGTTTTCGGTTTTCGGTTTTTGGTTTTTGGTTTTCGGTTTTTGGTTTTTGGTTTTTGGTTTTTGGTTTTTGGTTTTCGGTTTTTGGTTTTTGGTTTTTGATTTTTGGTTTTTGATTTTTGGTTTTTGGTTTTTGGTTTTTGGTTTTTGGTTTTTGGTTTTTGGTTTTTGGTTTTTGGTTTTTGGTTTTTGGTTTTTGGTTTTTGGTTTTTGGTTTTTGGTTTTTGGTTTTTGGTTTTTGGTTTTTGGTTTTTGGTTTTTGGTTTTTGGTTTTTGGTTTTTGGTTTTTGGTTTTTGGTTTTTGGTTTTTGGTTTTTGGTTTTTGGTTTTTGGTTTTTGGTTTTTGGTTTTTGGTTTTTGGTTTTTGGTTTTTGGTTTTTAGTTTTTGGTTTTTGGTTTTTGGTTTTTGGTTTTTGGTTTTTGGTTTTTGGTTTTTGGTTTTTGGTTTTTGGTTTTTGGTTTTTGGTTTTTGGTTTTTGGTTTTTGGTTTTTGGTTTTTGGTTTTTGGTTTTTGGTTTTTGGTTTTTTGGTTTTTGGTTTTTGGTTTTTGGTTTTTGGTTTTTGGTTTTTGGTTTTTGGTTTTTGGTTTTTGGTTTTTGGTTTTTAGTTTTTGGTTTTTGGTTTTCGGTTTTTGGTTTTTGGTTTTTGGTTTTTGGTTTTTGGTTTTTGGTTTTTGGTTTTTGGTTTTTGGTTTTTGGTTTTTGGTTTTTGGTTTTTGGTTTTTGGTTTTTGGTTTTTGGTTTTTAGTTTTTGGTTTTCGGTTTTCGGTTTTTGGTTTTTGGTTTTCGGTTTTTGGGTTTTTGGTTTTTGGTTTTTGGTTTTTGGTTTTTGGTTTTTGGTTTTTGGTTTTTGGTTTTTGGTTTTTGGTTTTTGGTTTTTGGTTTTTGGTTTTTGGTTTTTGGTTTTTGGTTTTCGGTTTTGGTTTTTGGTTTTCGGTTTTTGGTTTTTGGTTTTTGGTTTTTGGTTTTTGGTTTTTGGTTTTTGGTTTTTGGTTTTTTGGTTTTTGGTTTTTGGTTTTTGGTTTTTGGTTTTTGGTTTTTGGTTTTTGGTTTTTTGGTTTTTGGTTTTTGGTTTTTTGGTTTTCGGTTTTGGTTTTCGGTTTTTGGTTTTCGGTTTTCGGTTTTTGGTTTTCGGTTTTTGGTTTTTGGTTTTTGGTTTTTGGTTTTTTGGTTTTTGGTTTTTGGTTTTTGGTTTTTGGTTTTTGGTTTTTGGTTTTTGGTTTTTGGTTTTTGGTTTTTGGTTTTTGGTTTTTGGTTTTTGGTTTTTGGTTTTTGGTTTTTGGTTTTTGGTTTTTGGTTTTTGGTTTTTGGTTTTTGGTTTTTGGTTTTTGGTTTTTGGTTTTTGGTTTTTGGTTTTTGGTTTTTGGTTTTTGGTTTTTGGTTTTTGGTTTTTTGTTTTTGGTTTTTGGTTTTTGGTTTTTGGTTTTTGGTTTTTGGTTTTTGGTTTTTGGTTTTTGGTTTTTGGTTTTTGGTTTTTGGTTTTTGGTTTTTGGTTTTTGGTTTTTGGTTTTCGGTTTTTGGTTTTCGGTTTTTGGTTTTTGGTTTTTGGTTTTTGGTTTTTGGTTTTTGGTTTTTGGTTTTTGGTTTTTGGTTTTTGGTTTTTGGTTTTTGGTTTTTGGTTTTTGGTTTTTGGTTTTCGGTTTTCGGTTTTTGGTTTTCGGTTTTTGGTTTTCGGTTTTTGGTTTTTTGGTTTTTGGTTTTTGGTTTTTGGTTTTTGGTTTTTGGTTTTTGGTTTTTGGTTTTTGGTTTTTGGTTTTTGGTTTTTTGGTTTTTGGTTTTTGGTTTTTGGTTTTTGGTTTTTGTTTTTGGTTTTTGGTTTTTGGTTTTTGGTTTTTTGGTTTTTGGTTTTTGGTTTTTGGTTTTTGGTTTTTTGGTTTTTGGTTTTTGGTTTTTGGTTTTTGGTTTTTGGTTTTTGGTTTTTGGTTTTTGGTTTTTTGGTTTTTGGTTTTTGGTTTTTGGTTTTTGGGTTTTTGGTTTTTGGTTTTTTGGTTTTTGGTTTTTGGTTTTTGGTTTTTGGTTTTTGGTTTTTGGTTTTTGGTTTTTGGTTTTTGGTTTTTGGTTTTTGGTTTTTGGTTTTTGGTTTTCGGTTTTCGGTTTTTTGGTTTTTGGTTTTTGGTTTTTGGTTTTTTGGTTTTTGGTTTTTGGTTTTTGGTTTTTGGTTTTTGGTTTTTGGTTTTTGGTTTTTGGTTTTTGGTTTTTGGTTTTTGGTTTTTGGTTTTTGGTTTTTGGTTTTTGGTTTTTGGTTTTTGGTTTTTGGTTTTTGGTTTTTGGTTTTTGGTTTTTGGTTTTTGGTTTTTGGTTTTTGGTTTTTGGTTTTTGGTTTTTGGTTTTTGGTTTTTGGTTTTTGGTTTTTGGTTTTTGGTTTTTTGGTTTTTGGTTTTTGGTTTTTGGTTTTTGGTTTTTGGTTTTTGGTTTTTGGTTTTTGGTTTTTGGTTTTTGGTTTTTTGGTTTTTGGTTTTTGGTTTTTGGTTTTCGGTTTTTGGTTTTCGGTTTTTGGTTTTCGGTTTTTGGTTTTCGGTTTTTGGTTTTCGGTTTTTGGTTTTTGTTTTTGGTTTTTGTTTTTGGTTTTTGGTTTTTGGTTTTGGTTTTTGGTTTTTTGGTTTTTGGTTTTTGGTTTTTGGTTTTTGGTTTTTGGTTTTTGGTTTTTGGTTTTTGGTTTTTGGTTTTTGGTTTTTGGTTTTTGGTTTTTGGTTTTTGGTTTTTGGTTTTTGGTTTTTGGTTTTTGGTTTTTGGTTTTTGGTTTTTGGTTTTTGGTTTTTGGTTTTTTGGTTTTTGGTTTTTTGGTTTTTGGTTTTTGGTTTTTTGGTTTTTGGTTTTTGGTTTTTGGTTTTTGGTTTTTGGTTTTTGGTTTTTGGTTTTTGGTTTTTGGTTTTTGGTTTTTGGTTTTTTGGTTTTTGGTTTTTGGTTTTTTGGTTTTGGTTTTTGGTTTTTGGTTTTTGGTTTTTGGTTTTTGGTTTTTGGTTTTTGGTTTTTGGTTTTTGGTTTTTGGTTTTTGGTTTTTGGTTTTTGGTTTTTGGTTTTTGGTTTTTGGTTTTTGGTTTTTGGTTTTTGGTTTTTGGTTTTTGGTTTTTGGTTTTTGGTTTTTGGTTTTTGGTTTTTGGTTTTTGGTTTTTCGGTTTTTGTTTTTCGGTTTTTGTTTTTCGGTTTTTGGTTTTTGTTTTTGGTTTTTGGTTTTTGGTTTTTGGTTTTTGGTTTTTGGTTTTTGGTTTTTGGTTTTTGGTTTTTGGTTTTTGGTTTTTGGTTTTTGGTTTTTGGTTTTTGGTTTTTGGTTTTTGGTTTTTGGTTTTTGGTTTTTGGTTTTTGGTTTTTGGTTTTTGGTTTTTGGTTTTTGGTTTTTGGTTTTTGGTTTTTGGATTTTGGTTTTTGGTTTTTGGTTTTTGGTTTTTGGTTTTTGGTTTTGGTTTTTGGTTTTTGGTTTTCGGTTTTCGGTTTTCGGTTTTCGGTTTTCGGTTTTGGTTTTTGGTTTTTGGTTTTTGGTTTTTGGTTTTTGGTTTTTGGTTTTTGGTTTTTGGTTTTTGGTTTTTTGGTTTTTGGTTTTTGGTTTTTGGTTTTTGGTTTTTGGTTTTTGGTTTTTGGTTTTTGGTTTTTGGTTTTTGGTTTTTGGTTTTTGGTTTTTGGTTTTTGGTTTTTGGTTTTTGGTTTTTTGGATTTTGGTTTTTGGTTTTTGGTTTTTGGTTTTTGGTTTTTGGTTTTTGGTTTTTGGTTTTTGGTTTTTGGTTTTTGGTTTTGGTTTTTGGTTTTTGGTTTTTGGTTTTTGGTTTTTGGCTTTTGGTTTTTGGTTTTTGGTTTTCGGTTTTTGGTTTTTGGTTTTTGGTTTTTGATTTTTGGTTTTTGATTTTTGGTTTTTGGTTTTTGGTTTTTGGTTTTTGGTTTTTGGTTTTTGGTTTTTGGTTTTTGGTTTTTGGTTTTGGTTTTTGGTTTTTGGTTTTTGGTTTTTGGTTTTTGGTTTTTGGTTTTTGGTTTTTGGTTTTTGGTTTTTGGTTTTTGGTTTTTGGTTTTTGTTTTTGGTTTTTGGTTTTTGCTTTTTGGTTTTTGGTTTTTGGGGTTTTGGTTTTTGGTTTTTGGTTTTTGGTTTTTGGTTTTTGGTTTTTTGGTTTTTGGTTTTTGGTTTTTGGTTTTTAGTTTTTGGTTTTTGGTTTTTGGTTTTTGGTTTTTGGTTTTTGGTTTTTGGTTTTTGGTTTTTGGTTTTTGGTTTTGGTTTTTGGTTTTTAGTTTTTGGTTTTTGGTTTTCGGTTTTTGGTTTTTGGTTTTTGGTTTTTGGTTTTTGGTTTTTGGTTTTTGGTTTTTGGTTTTTGGTTTTTGGTTTTTGGTTTTTGGTTTTTGGTTTTTGGTTTTTGGTTTTTGGTTTTTGGTTTTTGGTTTTTAGTTTTTGGTTTTCGGTTTCGGTTTTCGGTTTTTGGTTTTTGGTTTTTGGTTTTTGGTTTTTGGTTTTTGGTTTTTGGTATTTGGTTTTTGGTTTTTGGTTTTTGGTTTTTGGTTTTTGGTTTTTGGTTTTTGGTTTTTGGTTTTTGGTTTTTAGTTTTGGTTTTTGGTTTTCGGTTTTTGGTTTTTGGTTTTTGGTTTTTGGTTTTTGGTTTTTGGTTTTTGGTTTTTGGTTTTTGGTTTTTGGTTTTTGGTTTTTGGTTTTTGGTTTTTGGTTTTTGGTTTTTGGTTTTTGGTTTTTGGTTTTTGAGTTTTTAGTTTTTGGTTTTCGGTTTTCGGTTTTCGGTTTTTGGTTTTTGGTTTTTGGTTTTTGGTTTTTGGTTTTTGGTTTTTGGTTTTTGGTTTTTGGTTTTTGGTTTTTGGTTTTTGGTTTTTGGTTTTTGGTTTTTGGTTTTTGGTTTTTGGTTTTTGGTTTTTGGTTTTTGGTTTTTGGTTTTTGGTTTTTGGTTTTTGGTTTTTGGTTTTTGGTTTTTGGTTTTTGGTTTTTGGTTTTTGGTTTTTGGTTTTTGGTTTTTGGTTTTTGGTTTTTGGTTTTCGGTTTTTGGTTTTTGGTTTTTGGTTTTTGGTTTTTGGTTTTTGGTATTTGGTTTTTGGTTTTTGGTTTACGGTTTTTGGTGTTTGGTTTTCGGTTTTTGGTTTTCGGTTTTTGGTTTTTGGTTTTTGGTTTTTGGTTATTGGTTTTTGGTTTTTGGTTTTTGGTTTTTGGTTTTTGGTTTTTGGTTTTTGGTTTTTGATTTTTGGTTTTTGGTTTTTGGTTTTTGGTTTTTGGTTTTTGGTTTTTGGTTTTTTGGTTTTTGGTTTTTGGTTTTTGGTTTTTGGTTTTCGGTTTTTGGTTTTCGGTTTTTGGTTTTTGGTTTTTGGTTTTTGGTTTTTGGTTTTTGGTTTTTGGTTTTTGGTTTTTGGTTTTTGGTTTTTGGTTTTGGTTTTTGGTTTTTGGTTTTTTGGTTTTTGGTTTTTGGTTTTTGGTTTTTGGTTTTTGGTTTTTGGTTTTTGGTTTTTGGTTTTTGGTTTTTGGTTTTTGGTTTTTGGTTTTTGGTTTTTGGTTTTTGGTTTTTGGTTTTCGGTTTTTGGTTTTTGGTTTTTGGTTTTTGGTTTTTGGTTTTTGGTTTTTGGTTTTTGGTTTTTGGTTTTTGGTTGTTGGTTTTTGGTTTTTGGTTTTTGGTTTTTGGTTTTTTGGTTTTTGTTTTTGGTTTTTGGTTTTTGGTTTTTGGTTTTTGGTTTTTGGTTTTTGGTTTGTGGTTTTTGGTTTTTGGTTTTTGGTTTTTGGTTTTTGGTTTTTGGTTTTTGGTTTTTGGTTTTTGGTTTTTGGTTTTTGGTTTTTGGTTTTGGTTTTTGGTTTTTGGTTTTTGGTTTTTGGTTTTTGGTTTTTGGTTTTGGTTTTTGGTTTTTGGTTTTCGGTTTTTGGTTTTTGGTTTTTGGTTTTTTGGTTTTTGGTTTTTGGTTTTTGGTTTTTGGTTTTTGGTTTTTGGTTTTTGGTTTTTGGTTTTTGGTTTTTGGTTTTTGGTTTTTGGTTTTTGGTTTTTGGTTTTTGGTTTTTTGGTTTTTGGTTTTTGGTTTTTGGTTTTTGGTTTTTGGTTTTTGGTTTTTGGTTTTTGGTTTTTGGTTTTTGGTTTTTGGTTTTGGTTTTTGGTTTTTGGTTTTTGGTTTTGGTTTTTGGTTTTTGGTTTTTGGTTTTTGGTTTTTGGTTTTTGGTTTTTGGTTTTTGGTTTTTGGTTTTTGGTTTTTGGTTTTTGGTTTTTGGTTTTTGGTTTTTGGTTTTTGGTTTTTGGTTTTTGGTTTTTGGTTTTTGGTTTTTGGTTTTTGGTTTTTGGTTTTTGGTTTTTGGTTTTTTGGTTTTTGGTTTTTGGTTTTTGGTTTATGGTTTTTGGTTTTTGGTTTTGGTTTTTGGTTTTTGGATTTTGGTTTTTGGTTTTTGGTTTTTGGTTTTTGGTTTTTGGTTTTTGGTTTTTGGTTTTTGGTTTTTGGTTTTTGGTTTTTGGTTTTTGGTTTTTGGTTTTTGGTTTTTGGTTTTTGGTTTTTGGTTTTTGGTTTTTGGTTTTTGGTTTTTGGTTTTTGGTTTTGGTTTTCGGTTTTTGGTTTTTGGTTTTTGGTTTTTGGTTTTTGGTTTTTGGTTTTTGGTTTTTGGTTTTTGGTTTTTGGTTTTTGGTTTTTGGTTTTTGGTTTTTGGTTTTTGGTTTTTGGTTTTTGGTTTTTGGTTTTTGGTTTTTGGTTTTTGGTTTTTGGTTTTTGGTTTTTGGTTTTTGGTTTTTGGTTTTTGGTTTTGGTTTTTGGTTTTTGGTTTTTGGTTTTTTGGTTTTTTGGTTTTTGGTTTTTGGTTTTTGGTTTTTGGTTTTTGGTTTTTGGTTTTTGGTTTTTGGTTTTTGGTTTTTGGTTTTTTGGTTTTTGGTTTGGTTTTTTGGTTTTTGGTTTTTGGTTTTTGGTTTTTGGTTTTTGGTTTTTGGTTTTTTGGTTTTGGTTTTTGGTTTTTGGTTTTTGGTTTTTTGGTTTTTGGTTTTTGGTTTTTGGTTTTTGGTTTTTGGTTTTTGGTTTTTGGTTTTTGGTTTTTGGTTTTTGGTTTTTGGTTTTCGGTTTTTGGTTTTTGGTTTTTGGTTTTTGGTTTTTGGTTTTTGGTTTTTGGTTTTTGGTTTTCGGTTTTCGGTTTTCGGTTTTTGGTTTTTGGTTTTTGGTTTTTGGTTTTTGGTTTTTGGTTTTTGGTTTTTGGTTTTTGGTTTTCGGTTTTTGGTTTTCGGTTTTTGGTTTTTGGTTTTTGGTTTTTGGTTTTTGGTTTTTGGTTTTTTGGTTTTTGGTTTTTGGTTTTTGGTTTTTGGTTTTTTGGTTTTTGGTTTTTGGTTTTTGGTTTTTGGTTTTTGGTTTTTGGTTTTTGGTTTTTGGTTTTTGGTTTTTGGTTTTTGGTTTTTGGTTTTCGGTTTTCGGCTTTCGGTTTTTTGGTTTTTGGTTTTTGGTTTTTGGTTTTTGGTTTTTGGTTTTTGGTTTTTGGTTTTCGGTTTTTGGTTTTTGGTTTTTGGTTTTTGGTTTTTGGTTTTTGGTTTTTGGTTTTTTGGTTTTTGGTTTTTGGTTTTTGGTTTTTGGTTTTTGGTTTTTGGTTTTTAGTTTTTGGTTTTTGGTTTTCGGTTTTTGGTTTTTGGTTTTTTGGTTTTTGGTTTTTGGTTTTGGTTTTTGGTTTTTGGTTTTTGGTTTTTGGTTTTTGGTTTTCGGTTTTTGGTTTTCGGTTTTCGGTTTTTGGTTTTCGGTTTTTGGTTTTTGGTTTTTGGTTTTTGGTTTTTGGTTTTTGGTTTTTGGTTTTTGGTTTTTGGTTTTTGGTTTTTGGTTTTTGGTTTTTGGTTTTTGGTTTTTGGTTTTTGGTTTTTAGTTTTTGGTTTTTAGTTTTTGGTTTTTAGTTTTTGGTTTTTTGGTTTTCGGTTTTTGGTGTTTGGTTTTTGGTTTTTTGGTCTTGGTTTTTGGTTTTTGGTTTTTGGTTTTTGGTTTTTGGTTTTTGGTTTTTGGTTTTTGGTTTTTGGTTTTTGGTTTTTGGTTTTTAGTTTTTGGTTTTCGGTTTTCGGTTTTTGGTTTTTAGTTTTTGGTTTTTTAGTTTTTGGTTTTTGGTTTTTGGTTTTTGGTTTTTGGTTTTTGGTTTTTGGTTTTTGGTTTTTGGTTTTTGGTTTTTGGTTTTTGGTTTTTGGTTTTTTGGTTTTTGGTTTTTGGTTTTTGGTTTTTGGTTTTTGGTTTTTTGGTTTTTGGTTTTTGGTTTTTGGTTTTTGGTTTTTGGTTTTTGGTTTTTGGTTTTTGGTTTTTGGTTTTTGGTTTTTGGTTTTTGGTTTTTGGTTTTTGGTTTTTGGTTTTTGGTTTTTGGTTTTTGGTTTTCGGTTTTTGGTTTTTGGTTTTTGGTTTTTGGTTTTCGGTTTTCGGTTTTTGGTTTTTGGTTTTTGGTTTTTGGTTTTTGGTTTTTGGTTTTTGGTTTTTGGTTTTGGTTTTTGGTTTTTGGTTTTTGGTTTTTGGTTTTTGGTTTTTGGTTTTTGGTTTTTGGTTTTTGGTTTTTGGTTTTTGGTTTTTGGTTTTTGGTTTTTGGTTTTTGGTTTTTGGTTTTTGGTTTTTGGTTTTTGGTTTTTGGTTTTTGGTTTTTGGTTTTTGGTTTTTTGGTTTTTGGTTTTTGGTTTTTGGTTTTTGGTTTTTGGTTTTTGGTTTTTGGTTTTTGGTTTTTGGTTTTTGGTTTTTGGTTTTTGGTTTTTGGTTTTTGGTTTTTGGTTTTTGGTTTTTGGTTTTTGGTTTTTGGTTTTTGGTTTTTGGTTTTTGGTTTTTGGTTTTTGGTTTTTGGTTTTTGGTTTTTGGTTTTTGGTTTTTGGTTTTTGGTTTTTGGTTTTTTGGTTTTTGGTTTTTGGTTTTTGGTTTTTGGTTTTTGGTTTTTTGGTTTTTGGTTTTTGGTTTTTGGTTTTTGGTTTTTGGTTTTTGGTTTTTGGTTTTTGGTTTTTGGTTTTTGGTTTTTGGTTTTTGGTTTTTGGTTTTTGGTTTTTGGTTTTTTGGTTTTTGGTTTTTGGTTTTTGGTTTTTGGTTTTTGGTTTTTGATTTTTGGTTTTTGGTTTTTGGTTTTTGGTTTTTGGTTTTTGGTTTTTGGTGGTTGGTTTTTGGTTTTTGGTTTTTGGTTTTTGGTTTTTGGTTTTGGTTTTTGGTATTTGGTTTTTGGTTTTTGGTTTTTGGTTTTTGGTTTTTGGTTTTTGGTTTTTGGTTTTTGGTTTTTGGTTTTTGGTTTTTGGTTTTTGGTTTTTGGTTTTTTGGTTTTTGGTTTTGGTTTTTGGTTTTTGGTTTTTGGTTTTTGGTTTTTGGTTTTTGGTTTTTGGTTTTTGGTTTTTGGTTTTTGGTTTTTGGTTTTTGGTTTTTGGTTTTTGGTTTTTGGTTTTTGGTTTTTGGTTTTTGGTTTTTGGTTTTCGGTTTTCGGTTTTTGGTTTTTGGTTTTTGGTTTTTTGGTTTTTGGTTTTTGGTTTTTGGTTTTTGGTTTTTGGTTTTTTGGTTTTTGGTTTTTGGTTTTTGGTTTTTGGTTTTTGGTTTTTGGTTTTTGGTTTTTGGTTTTTGGTTTTTGGTTTTTGGTTTTTGGTTTTTGGTTTTTGGTTTTTGGTTTTGGTTTTTGGTTTTTGGTTTTTGGTTTTTTGGTTTTTGGTTTTGGTTTTTGGTTTTTTGGTTTTTGGTTTTTGGTTTTTGGTTTTTGGTTTTTGGTTTTTGGTTTTTGGTTTTTGGTTTTTGGTTTTTGGTTTTTGGTTTTTGGTTTTTGGTTTTTGGTTTTTGGTTTTTGGTTTTTGGTTTTTGGTTTTTGGTTTTTGGTTTTTGGTTTTTGGTTTTTGGTTTTTGGTTTTTTGGTTTTTGGTTTTTGGTTTTTGGTTTTTGGTTTTTGGTTTTTGGTTTTTGGTTTTTGGTTTTTGGTTTTTGGTTTTTGGTTTTTGGTTTTTGGTTTTTGGTTTTTGGTTTTTGGTTTTTGATTTTTTGTTTTTGGTTTTTGGTTGCTAGTTTTTGGTTTTTGGTTTTTGGTTTTTGGTTTTTGGTTTTTGGTTTCTGGTTTTTGGCTTTTTGTTTTTGGTTTTTGGTTTTTGGTTTTTGGTTTTTGGTTTTTGGTTTTTGGTTTTTGGTTTTTGGGTTTTGTTTTTTGGTTTTTGGTTTTTGGTTTTTGGTTTTTGGTTTTGGTTTTTGGTTTTTGGTTTTTGGCTTTTGGTTTTTGGTTTTTGGTTTCTGGTTTTTGGTTTTGGGTTTTTGGTTTTTGGTTTTTGGTTTTTGGTTTTTGGTTTTTGGGTTTTTAGTTTTTAATGTTTGGTTTTTGGTTTTTGGTTTTTGGTTTTTGGTTTTTGGCTTTTGGTTTTTGGTTTTTGGGTTTGGTTTTTGGTTTTTGGTTTTTGTTTTTTGGTTTTTGGTTTTTGGTTTTTGGTTTTTGGTTTTTGGTTTTTGGTATTTGGTTTTTGGTTTTTGGTTTTTGGTTTTTGGTTTTTGGTTTTTGGTTTTTGGTTTTTTGGTTTTTGGTTTTTGGTTTTTGGTTTTTGGTTTTTGGTTTTTTGGTTTTTGGTTTTTGGTTTTTGGTTTTTGGTTTTGGTTTTTGGTTTTTGGTTTTTGGTTTTTGGTTTTTGGTTTTTGGTTTTTGGTTTTTGGTTTTTGGTTTTTGGTTTTTGGTTTTTGGTTTTTGGTTTTTGGTTTTTGGTTTTTGGTTTTTGGTTTTTGGTTTTTGGTTTTTGGTTTTTGGTTTTTGGTTTTTTGGTTTTTGGTTTTTGGTTTTTGGTTTTTGGTTTTTGGTTTTTGGTTTTTGGTTTTTGGTTTTTGGTTTTTGGTTTTTGGTTTTTAGTTTTTGGTTTTTGGTTTTTGGTTTTTGGTTTTTGGTTTTTGGTTTTTGGTTTTTGGTTTTTGGTATTTGGTTTTTGGTTTTTGGTTTTTGGTTTTTGGTTTTTGGTTTTTGGTTTTTGGTTTTTGGTTTTTGGTTTTTGGTTTTTGGTTTTTGGTTTTTGGTTTTTGGTTTTTGGTTTTTGGTTTTTGGTTTTTGGTTTTTGGTTTTTGGTTTTTGGTTTTTGGTTTTTGGTTTTTGGTTTTTGGTTTTTGGTTTTTGGTTTTTGGTTTTTGGTTTTTGGTTTTTGGTTTTTGGTTTTTGGTTTTTGGTTTTTGGTTTTTGGTTTTTGGTTTTTGGTTTTTGGTTTTTGGTTTTTTGGTTTTTGGTTTTTGGTTTTTGGTTTTTGGTTTTTGGTTTTTTTGGTTTTTTGGTTTTTGGTTTTTTGGTTTTTGGTTTTTGGTTTTTGGTTTTTGGTTTTTGGTTTTTGGTTTTTGGTTTTTGGTTTTTGGTTTTTGGTTTTTGGTTTTTGGTTTTTGGTTTTGGGTTTTTGGTTTTTGGTGTTTTGGTTTTTTGGTTTTTGGTTTTTTGGTTTTTGGTTTTTGGTTTTTGGTTTTTGGTTTTTGGTTTTTGGTTTTTGGTTTTTGGTTTTTGGTTTTTGGTTTTTTGGTTTTTGGTTTTTGGTTTTTGGTTTTTGGTTTTTGGTTTTTGGTTTTTGGTTTTTGGTTTTTGGTTTTTGGTTTTTGGTTTTTGGTTTTTGGTTTTTGGTGTTTGGTTTTTTGGTTTTTGGTTTTTGGTTTTTGGTTTTTGGTTTTTGGTTTTTGGTTTTTGGTTTTTGGTTTTTGGTTTTTGGTTTTTGGTTTTTTGGTTTTTGGTTTTTGGTTTTTGGTTTTTTGGTTTTTGGCTTTAGGTTGTGTGTTTTTGGTATTTGGTTTTTGGTTTTTGGTTTTTCGTTTTTGGTTTTTGGTATTTGGTTTTTGGTTTTTGGTTTTTGGTTTTTGGTTTTTGGTTTTTGGGTTTTTGGTTTTTGGTTTTTGGTTTTTGGGTTTCTGGTTTTTGGTTTTTGGTTTTTGGTTTTTGGTTTTTTGGTTTTTGGTTTTTGGTTTTTGGTTTTTGGTTTCTGGTTTTTGGCTTTTTGTTTTTGGTTTTAGTTTTTTGGTTTTTGGTTTTTGGTTTTTGGTTTTTGGTTTTTGGTTTTTGGTTTTTGGTTTTTGGTTTTTGGTTTTTGGTTTTTGGCTTTTGGTTTTTGGTTTTTGGTTTTTGGTTTTTGGTTTTTTGGTTTTTGGTTTTTGGTTTTTGGTTTTGGGTTTTTGGTTTTTGGTTTTTGGTTTTTGGTTCTTGTTTTCTGGTTTTTGGTTTTTTGTTTTTGGTTTTTGGTTTCTGGTTTTTTGGCTTTTCGTTTTTGGTTTTTGGTTTTTGGTTTTTGGTTTTTGGGTTTTGGTTTTTGGTTTTTGGTTTTTTGGTTTTTGGTTTTTGGTTTTTGGCTTTTGGTTTTTGGTTTTTGGTTTTTGGTTTTTGGTTTGTTTTAGTATTTTGGTTTTTGGTTTTTGGTTTTTGGTTTTTGGTTTTTGGTTATTGGTTTTTGGTTTTTGGTTTTTGGCTTTTGGTTTTTGGTTTTTGGTTTTTGGTTTTTGGTTTTTGGTTTTTGGTTTTTGGTTTTTGGTTTTTTGTTTTTGGTTTTTGGTTTTTGGTTTTTGGTTTTTGGTTTTTGGTTTTTGGTTTTTGGTTTTTGGTTTTTGGTTTTTGGTTTTTGGTTTTTGGTTTTTGGTTTTTGGTTTTTGTTTTTCGGTTTTTGGTTTTTGGTTTTTGGTTTTTGGTTTTTGGTTTTTGGTTTTTGGTTTTTTGGTTTTTGGTTTTTTGGTTTTTGGTTTTTGGTTTTTGGTTTTTGGTTTAGGGTTTTTGGTTTTTGGTTTTTGGTGTTTGGTTTTTTGGTTTTTGGTTTTTGGTTTTTGGTTTTTGGTTTTTGGTTTTGGTTTTTGGTTTTTGGTTTTTGGTTTTTGGTTTTTGGTTTTTGGTTTTTGGTTTTTTGGTTTTTGGTTTTTGGCTTTAGGTTGTTGGTTTTTGGTTTTTGGTTTTTGGTTTTTGGTTTTTGGTTTTTGGTTTTTGGTTTTTGGTATTTGGTTTTTGGTTTTTGGTTTTTTGGTTTTTGGTTTTTGGTTTTTGGTTTTTGGTTTTTGGTTTCTGGTTTTTGGTTTTTGGTTTTTGGTTTTTGGTTTTTGGTTTTTGGTTTTTGGTTTTTGGTTTTTGGTTTTTGGTTTCTGGTTTTTGGCTTTTTGTTTTTGGTTTTTTGTTTTTGTTTTTTGGTTTCTGGTTTTTGTCTTTTTGTTTTTGGTTTTTGGCTTTAGGTTTTTGGTTTTTGGTTTTTGGTTTTTGGTTTTTGGCTTTTGGTTTTTTGGTTTTTGGTTTTTGGTTTTGGTTTTTGGTTTTAGTTTTTTGGTTTTTGGTTTTTGGTTTTTGGTTTTTGGTTTTTTGGTTTTTTGGTTTTTTGGTTTTTGGTTTTTGGTTTTTGGCTTTTGGTTTTTTGGTTTTTGGTTTTTGGTTTTTGGTTTTTGGTTTTTGGTTTTTGGTTTTTGGTTTTGGGTTTTTGGTTTTTGGTTTTTTGGTTTTTGGTTCTTGTTTTCTGGTTTTTTGGTTTTTTGTTTTTGGTTTTTTGGTTTCTGGTTTTTGGCTTTTCGTTTTTGGTTTTTGGTTTTTGGTTTTTGGGTTTTGGTTTTTGGTTTTTGGTTTTTGGTTTTTGGTTTTTGGTTTTTGGCTTTTGGTTTTTGGTTTTTGGTTTTTGGTTTTTGCTTTTTGGTTTTAGTATTTTGGTTTTTTGGTTTTTTGGTTTTTGGTTTTTGGTTTTTGGTTATTGGTTTTTGGTTTTTGGCTTTTGGTTTTTGGTTTTTTTGGTTTTTGGTTTTTGGGTTTTTGGTTTTTGGTTTTTTGGTTTTTTGTTTTTGGTTTTTGGTTTTTGGTTTTTGGTTTTTGGTTTTTGGTTTTTGGTTTTCGGTTTGTGGTTTTTGGTTTTTGGTTTTTGGTTTCTGGTTTTTGGCTTTTTGTTTTTGGTTTTTGGTTTTTCGTTTTTGGTTTTTGGTTTTTGGTTTCTGGTTTTTGGCTTTTTCTTTTTGGTTTTTGGTTTTTGGTTTCTGGTTTTTGGCTTTTCGTTTTTGGTTTTTGGTTTTTGGTTTTTGGGTTTTTGGTTTTTGGTTTTTGGTTTTTGGTTTTTGGTTATTGGTTTTTGGCTTTTGGTTTTTGGTTTTTGGTTTTTGGTTTTTGGTTTTTGGTTTTAGTATTTTGGTTTTTGGTTTTTGGTTTTCGGTTTTGGTTTTTGGTTATTGGTTTTTGGTTTTTGGTTTTTGGCTTTTGGTTTTTGGTTTTTGGTTTTTGGTTTTTGGTTTTTGGTTTTTGGTTTTTGGTTTTTTGTTTTTGGTTTTTGGTTTTTGGTTTTTGGTTTTTGGTTTTTGGTTTTTGGTTTTTGGTTTTTGGTTTTTTGGTTTTTGTTTTTTGGTTTTTGGTTTTTGGTTTTTGGTTTTTGGTTTTTGGTTTTTGGTTTTTTGGTTTTTGGTTTTTGGTTTTTGGTTTTTTGGTTTTTGGGTTTTGGTTTTTGGTTTTTGGTTTTTGGTTTTCGGTTTTCGGTTTTTGGTTTTTGGTTTTTGGTTTTTGGTTTTTGGTTTTGGTTTTTGGTTTTTGGTTTTTGGTTTTTTGGTTTTTGGTTTTTGTCTTTTGGTTCTTGTTTTTTGGTTTTTAATTTTTTGTTTTTGGTTTTGGTTTCTAGTTTTTGGTTTTTGGTTTTTGGTTTTTGGTTTTTGGTTTTTGGTTTCTGGTTTTTGGCTTTTTGTTTTTGGTTTTTGGTTTTTGGTTTTTGGTTTTTGGTTTTTGGTTTTTGGTTTTTGGATTTGGTTTTTGGTTTTTGGTTTTTGGTTTTAGTATTTTGGTTTTTGGTTTTTGGTTTTTGGTTTTTTGGTTTTGGTTTTTGGTTTTTGGCTTTTGGCTTTTGGTTTTTGGTTTTTGGTTTTTTGGTTTTTGGTTTTTGGTTTTTGGTTTTTGGTTTTTGGTTTTTGGTTTTTGGTTTTTGGTTTTTGGTTTTTGGTTTTTGTTTTTGGTTTTTGGTTTTTGGTTTTTGGTTTTTGGTTTTTTGGTTTTTGGTTTTTGGTTTTTGGTTTTGGTTTTTGGTTTTTGGTTTTTGGTTTTTGGTTTTTGGTTTTTGGTTTTTGGTTTTTGGTTTTTGATTTTTGGTTTTTGGTTTTTTGGTTTTTGGTTTTTGGCTTTTGGCTTTTGGTTTTTGGTTTTTCGTTTTTGGTTTTTGGTTTTTGGTTTTTGGTTTTTGGTTTTTGGTTTTTGGTTTTTGGTTTTTTGGTTTTTGGTTTTTGGTTTTTGGTTTTTGGTTTTTGGTTTTTGGTTTTTGGTTTTTGGTTTTTGGTTTTTGGTTTTTGGTTTTTGGTTTTTGGTTTTTGGTTTTTGGTTTTTGGTTTTTGGTTTTTGGTTTTTGGTTTTTGGTTTTTGGTTTTTGGTTTTTGGTTTTTGGTTTTTGGTTTTTGGTTTTTGGTTTTTGGTTTTTGGTTTTTGGTTTTTGGTTTTTGATTTTTGGTTTTTGGTTTTTGGTTTTTGGTTTTTGGTTTTTGGTTTTTGGTTTTTGGTTTTTGGTTTTTGGTTTTTGGTTTTTGGGTTTTGGTTTTTGGTTTTTGGTTTTTGGTTTTGGTTTGTTGGATTTTGGTTTTTGGTTTTTATTTTTTGGTTTTGGGATTTATGTTTGTGGGTTTTGGTTTTTGGTTGTTGGTTTTTTTCGTTTTTCGTTGTTGGTTTTGTTGTGTTTTTCGTTTTTTTTTGTTGTGTTCTTCGTTTTGTTTCGTTGTGTTTTTCGTTTTTATTTGTTGTGTTTTTCGTTTTGTTTTGTTGTGTTTTTTTCGTTTTGTTTCGTTGTGTTTTTCGTTTTGTTTTGTTGTTTTTTTCGTTTTTGTTTTGTCGTGTTTTTGTTTATGGTTTGTTGTGTTCTTCGTTTTGTTTTATTGTGATTTCGTTTTATTTTGTTGTGTTTTTCGTTTTGTTTTGTTGTGTTTTTCGTTTTGTATTGTTGGTGTTTTTCGTTTTGTTGTGTTTTTCGTTTTATTTTGTTGTACTATTTGTTTTGTTTTGTTGTGTTTTTCGTTTTGTTTTGTTGTATTTTTCGTTCTGTTTTGTTGTGTTTTTCGTTTTGTTTTGTTATGTTTTTCGTTTTGTATTGTTGTGTTTTTCGACTCACTCGGGACTCGGGACTCGAGACTCGGGACTCGGGACTCGTCGGGAATTGGGACTTGGGACTTGGGACTAGGAACTTGGGACTTGGGACTTGGGACTTGGGACTTTGGGACTTGGGAGTTGGGACTTGGGACTTGGGACTTGGGACTTGGGACTTGGGACTTGGGACTTGGGACTTGGGACTTGGGACTTGGGACTTGGGACTTGGGACTTGGGACTTGGGACTTGGGACTTGGGGCTTGGGACTTGGGACTTGGGACTTGGGACTTTGGACTTGGGACTTGGGACTTGGGACTTGGGACTTGGCACTTGGGACTTGGGACTTGGGACTTGGGACTTGGGACTTGGGACTGGGAACTTGGGACTTGGGACTTAGGACTTGGGACTTGGGGCTTGGGACTTGGATCTTGGGACTTGGGTCTTGGGTCTTGGGACTTGGGACTTGGGACTTGGAACTTGGGACTTGGGACTTGGCACTTGGGACTTGGGACTTGAGACTTGTGACTTGGGACTTGGGACTTTGGACTTTGGACTTGGGACTTGAAACTTGGGACTTGGGAATTGTGACTTGGGACTTGGGACTTGGGACTTAGGACTTGGGACTTAGGACTTGGGACTTGGGAGACCAAACTTTGAACCGCTTTTTCTCCCCTTAAACGTGCAAATTCGGAGTTTTCACTATTATATTTAAAGGCTTGGCAGATCTCTAGCTTTGATCGTTCACTGTGCCCACAATTTCTATTCGATTGTCAAAATTTTGGTCTCATTTGGCAGCTGCCAGTCTATTCTTTACGATAAGTACAAATTTGTAATATTATTTACAAATACACTATTTTTTATCAAGGTTGAAATAGAAAAAAAAACACCAAAACTTTAAATCGCGGCATTTTTACGATTTAGTCTAAAGGCTTGGCAGAGCTCTAGTTTTGATCGTTCATTGGGCTCACATTTTCTATTCGATTTTCAAAATTTTGATCGCATTTTGTAGCTGCCATTTTATTCTTTACGACAAGCACAAATTTGTAATATTATTTACAAATACACTTTTTCTTATGAAGGTTGAAAAAGGAAAATAAACAAAAAAACCTTAAACCCTTTTTCTCCCCTATAACGTGTGAATTCGGCGTTTTTACGATTTAATTTGAAGGCTTTGCAGATTTCTAGCTTTGGTCGTTCAGAGTGCCCACAACTCCTATCCGTTTGTCAAAATGTTGGTCTCATTTTGTAGCTGCCAGTCTATTCTTAACGACAAGTACAAATTTGTAATATTATTTACAAATACACTATTTTTTATGAAGGTTGAACAGGCAAAAAAACACCGAAACTTTAAATCGCTTTTTCTCCCCTAAAACGTGCGAATTCGGTGGCTTACGATTTAATTTAAAGGCTCTATTTTTGATCGTTCACTGTGCCCGAATTTCTATCCGATCGTCAAAATGTTGGTCTCATTTTGTAGCTGCCAGTCTATTCTTTACGACAAGTACAAATTTGTAATATTACTTACAAATACATTATTTTTTATCAAGGTTGAAATAGGAAAAAAAAACACCACAACTTTAAATCGCTTTTTCTCCTCTTAAACGTGGGAATTCGGCGTTTTTAACGATTTAATTTGAAGGCTTGGCAGAAATCTAGTTTTGATCGTTCACTGTGCCCACATTTTCTATTCGATTTGCAAACTTTTGATCGCATTTTGTAGCTGTCATTTTATTCTTTAAGACAAGTGCAAATTTGTAATATTATCCACAAATACACTATTTCTTATGAAGGTTGAAAAAGGAAAATAAACACCAAAACTTTAAATCGCTTTTTCTCCCCTAACACGTGCGAATTCGGCATTTTTACGATTTAATTTAAAGGCTTGGCAGATCTCTAGTTTTGATCGTTCACCGTGCTCACAATTTCTATCCGATTGTCAAAATTTTGGTCTCATTTTGTAGCTGCTAGTCTATATTTTACGACGATTACAAATTTGTAATATTATCTTCAAATACACTTTTTTTTATGAAGGTTGAAATAGGAAAGAAAACACCAAAGCTTTAAAGCGCTTTTTCTCCCCTTAAACGTGCAAATTCGGCGTTTTTACGATTTAACTTAAAGGCTTGGCAGATCTCTAGCTTTGAATGTTCACTGTGCCCACAATTTCTATCCGATTGTCAAACTTTTGGCCTCATTTTGTAGCTGCTAGTTTATTCTTTACGACAAGTACAAATTTGTAATATTATTTACAAATATAATATTTTTTATGCAGGCTGAAATGGAAAAAAAACACACAAAAAATTTTAAATCGCTTTTTCTCCCCTTAAACGTGCGAATTCGACGATTTCACTATTATATTTAAAGGCTTGGCAGATCTCTAGTTTTGATCGTTCACCGTGTCCACAATTTCTATCCGATTGTCAAAATGTTGGTCTCATTTTGTAGCTGCTAGTCTATTCTTTACAACAAGTAGAAATTCGTAATATTATTTACAAATAAAATATTTTTTATGAAGGTTGAAATAGGAAAAAAAACCAAAACTTTAAATTGCTTTTTCTCGCCTTAAACGTGTGAATTCGGCGTTTTTACGATTTAATTTGAAGGCTTGGCAGATTTCTAGCTTTGGTCTTTCAGAGTGCCCACAACTCCTATCCGATTGTCAAAATGTTGGTCTCATTTTGTAGCTGCCAGTCGATTCTTTACGACAAGTAAAAATTTGTAATAGTATTTACAAATACACTATTTTTTATGAAGGTTGAAATAGGAAAAAAAACACCAAAACTTTAAAACGCGTTTTTACGATTTAATTTAAAGGCTTGGGAGACCTCTAGCTTTGATCGTTCACTGTGCCAACATTTTCTATCCGATTGTCAAAATTTTAGTCTCATTTTGTAGTTGCCAGTCTGTTCTTTACGACAAGTACAAGTTTGTAATATTATTTACAAATACACATTTTTTTTTATGAAGGTTGAAATAGGAAAAACAAGTTGAGTAAGCAGGAGAGTGCTCCTACCAGAAGGTCTTTGTAAACATCCTAGGGTTAGAAGAAAGTTTTCTAATGGCGTAAATCGATATTATATTAATTAATCATCCAATACTTAGATATGAAATCGTTCAAATTCATACAATTGATGCACCGTTTCTTTCATAAGCACAGTGCAGCCGCCATTTTAATCTAGCTTAAATGATTTTTCTGAATGCTCGGCCGATCGAACATGTTCAAGTTAAACACTATTCCTTAAATTTTCACGAAAATTGAAAGAAAATAGAAGTGCCTAAGTCAATTTTAATTATATATAGGGTTTTCCAATAAGAGGTGTTATTTTGAATAGACCTTCTGATTTAACATCTTTCGACTTCTTCCTTTGGAGCCACGTGATAGAGGAGGCCTATACCAATAGCCCAGCGTCGATTTAAGACATAGGGCAGCCACTTTGCGATTTGGTTATGGAAAATTTCATGAAGAGGATATGGTCCTGGAAGCGTTTCGTAGTAGTTATTTGCCCAATGTTAGTTATTGCTATTAACGGCATATCTTCTTTTTGATATGAAATAAAAGTCCGATCATTGATATTAAAAAATGGCATTTTTCTTGTAATATCAAAATAACACCTCTTATTGGGAAACCCTATATCAACCATAAACACGTGTTATTGTTGTTGTAATTCCATATAATTGAAATGGCTATAACTCACTTGATTATGATTCGATCTCAATTAAATTTTGTGAACATATATATCTTATGTCAGTCTATATAATTGCAAAATTTCAAGAAGTTTAAAGGTATCGTTTTGATTTTATGGGCAAAAATGTAAAAACTACAAATCATACTATTATTAACAAAGTTGAGTGAATTTCGATTTCTAAGGTATTTGTTGCCCTTGTACTCATAAAGGTCCACGTTTGTGATAATTTTCAGATTTTTCGGCTGAAAGGTGTCCAATCGCGAGGGGGGGGGGGGGACACAAATTTTGGGTACATTTTGCCTTCCCCTGGACCCCCTAATTCATAAAATAATTTTTTTATTTCAGATTCTAAAAGTTCTAATCAAGACCTTTCATTTGATACCACACTCGACTACCTTTGATTAAAAAAAATTTTTAACGGCCAATTCGTTATTAGGGGGGACCCCCCTTAAAAATTTTTTAAATTTTTGTTAAGGCTTTAACTTTTGAGAGACCATCACTTCTGACCTTTTCACAAAGTTTGAGCATTCTAGCTTTTATAGTTTCTGAGGAAATCAGCTGTGACGCACGGACAGACGGACAGACGGACAGACGGACAGACGGACAGACGGACAGACGGACAGACGGACGGACGGACAGACGGACGGACAGACGGACAGACAGGTCGCGAAACTAGTAGGTCTTTGTAAAAAAAATTTTTACAAAGACCTAAAAAAACACCAAAACTTCAAATCGCTTTTTCTCCCCTTAATCATGCGAATTCGGCGGTTTACGATTTAATTTAAAGGCTTGGCAAATCTCTAGTTTTGATTATTCACTGTGGCCACATTTTCTTTCCGATTGTCAAAATGTTGGTCTCATTTTGTAGGTGCCAGTCTATTGTTAACGATGAGTACAAATTTGTGATATTATTTACAAATACACTATTATTTAAATGTTGAAATAGGAAAAAAAAACACCCAAACTTTAAAGCGCTTTTTCTCCCCTTAAACGTGCAAATTCGGCGTTTTAAACGATGAAATTTGAAGGCTTGGCAGATCTCTAGATTTGATCGTTCACTGTGCCCACAATTTCTATTAGATTTTCAAACTTTTGATCGCATTTTGTAGCTGCCATTTTATTCTTTTCGACAAGCACAAATTTGTAATATTATTTACAAATACACTATTTTTTATGAAGGTTGAAATAGAAAAAAAAAACCAAAACTTTCAATTGCTTTTTCTCCCCTTAAACGTGTGAATTCAGCGTTCTTACGATTTAATTTAAAGGCTTAGCAGATCTCTAGCTTTGATCGTTCACTGTGCCTACAATTTATATCTGGTTGTCAAAGTTTTGGTGTCATTTTCTAGCTGCCAGTCCATTCCTTATGACAAGTACAAATTTTCACTATTATTAACAAACACACTATTTTTTATGAAGGTTGAAATAGGAAAAGAACACCAAAACTTTAATTCACTTTTTCTCCCCTTAAACGTGCGGATTCGGCGTTTTTACGATTTAATTTAAAGGCTTGGCAGATCTCTAGTTTTGATCGTTCACTGTCATAGAGATACAAGACTGTAGAGAGGACAATAAACAACTTTTTTGTCCGAATCCCCCCTTAATTTGCTAATACTAATATAAATTTACAACTACCAAACAAATTTGTTCAGAGATGACAAACAGTAGGGGCAATGATTCATTCATTTTTATTGCAGTTACACATAAAAAATTTAATGTGAATTGTTTCATTAAAATCAATATTTTACAATACATTTTGCTGAGGCTAAATAATTTAACAAGTTTTTAATGTTATAAATTTTCAGACTAAAATAATAGCATCCAATTTCTATACATTTGTTTTTTTTGCATTACTTATATTGATGATCAATCATTTCACCAAAAGTTACTAGCAGAAAAACAAATCCAAGCGAAAAATTATTTGCTGCATCCGAAACTTAATAACGTACAGAAAAATTTAAATTAAAAATTACTTGTGGCGTCCAGAACTTCGAAAACTAGCAAGCAAAATATTTCATACAATACCAAATAACAAAATTTGGAAATTTTCAATTACCGCCATTAATATTTCCACTTGACTATTTCATTGACTTTTGGGGAACAAACCAAACGGAAATGAAAGCTGAGCACGAAGAAAATAGCACGAAGAGTTAGGCCACGCCCACGTAAACAAACGGGTGAAGTACTGACTGATTATAAAAAAAACGCACGTAATTAACACTAACTAAATCAAAATGCTCAAAAAATACACGCGCACTCAAAAAATAAAGCAGTAATTGCCAACTTACCTGTGAAAAGATGTTCCTGGCAACCGGCATTTTGTATCATTTCCGCACGTAAGCACTATGCACTTCATTATTAGTTTTCTATGTTTGTAACTAGTGTCACTATCACTTAATCACTTCACTATGTTCTTTCAACCTCACCTCACGTATTACACGATATTAAAATCAAATCAACACTTTCGATTTGAAATTATTTGATCAAATTCGACGGAAATCCCAACGCGTAAAATTTTTACTCACGTCTATCAGTCGATTTGACAGAAGTGCAACTTCGGGTTCAATTTAAGTGACACGAATAAGCTCAGTTGCTACGGACGGGGAAAACGAATTTTTAAGTAATGACTTATTCACGCTAAGTAAGCGATCTCATACCATCAAAGGTTGGTTAATGAGTTGCGTCCTAACTGGTTAAATATGAATTGAATGAATCAGAGTTAGCGCTATCTATAATATGCGGCAATTTTCGTTTGCAGTTGATGTACTTTTATCAGTTTTGTCGTAAAACTATAATGAAAGTCAATAAAACTGAGCAAAAACGTGACCATACCTTAACATCAAATACCTTCCTAACGGCAATGTAAGCTGAGTGACAGTTTCTAGCCCGAAAATGTGCACAAATGTAAATATTAATTTGAATTTTATGAATTAAAAAATTTATATTCATCCGAGAATATGAATTTGTAACTTGTAAAATATGTGTATGAAGCTGATGTAACGAATATTAATCCCTTACGATTTATTTAATAAAAAATTTATCAATGCGAATTTGAAAGTGAAATACAATAAATTTTTTAACGAATTTTTAAGTTTCCTGACGAAAATTAGAAAATTTCTTGCGCTAAAGATTTGCATTAGGTTTCTAGGTAATGATTCATTAGAATTTTGAACGCTATAAGTGCTGTCCGCACTCATAAATCTACAAAAAGTCATAAATGACCAGGCTGGTTAAGTATATACCAATCCACAATACCCACGAAAAGAGCCGAAGGTGGTAACAGCCAATGAGGGGAAAAACTGGTCAAATCAAATTGTTGGGACACTCACGGACAGGAATTTATATGGTTACAGCCCCTCTAATATCTTGTTCCTCTAAGAGTAGAAACATTTCGATTGACCACAATTTGGTTAAAATTGTTAAATTAAACACAGCATTATATGTTACTTGCAGATAAGAAAAAGCCTTGAACATAATGGTATTCAGTGATTTTAAATTTTTAAGCATTTATTCATCTTTCTCATTAATGTATCAACTACTTTGTAGTGTTTTTAAGGATGTTAAAATGGTCCGAAAAGACTGCAGCGATGGTTTGCTGCCTCAGCAAATGATGATATAAGTTCTCGCCAGAATTGGCCTTGTCTGAGGACGCGTGGATGCGCGTGCAGGCTAGCGCTATGGTGTCGTTGGGTGGGTTCTTTTCCCCAGCACAAACGCCACGTTCACTAATTTTTCGAACATAATAATTGGATTTTAATGGTGTCGAGGCCAAGGTACCTACCGAAAGAATGAACTATAGGAAAAGCGACTGACCGCGCGCAGGACGCGAGATTTGTTTGTCCTTACTCCGGGCACTTACGACCCGCACTAAGAGTAGGGCATCCAGGTGGAAACAATTAGATCAAGATCTATTGTACGATATAGACGTGGTTATTTTATTTTCCATTTAAAGGGTGGCCCAATCATAATGCACGATGTTAATTGTGAATCACACATTAACGCCAAGTTTTCCGCCCTACTTAATTTGACATTTCTTTGTTTCAGTGTTTGAAAAATACAACCATGGAGAGGTACACTATTTAGCAACGCGTTAAGTTTGTTGAAGCCTTTTGGTAAAATGGGCTTTCAAATCAAAATGCATTACGTGCACTTCTTGATTTTCCTGGTCAGCATTATCGACCAAATGTGTCGGCAATCGGGAGAATTGAGCGCAAAATTTCAGCAAACTCGGTCTATAAGAAATGTGGAAACACCTGTGCACACTCGCCTAGTTCATTCTGGGGAAAGCATTACTGTGGTTCGCGATAGTGTGGCAGAAGAGACGTCTTCGACTCGTCATCGTGCCCAACAATTGAACATCTCACGAAGAACACTTATGCGAATTTTGAAAAAAGATTTGAATTTGCACACTAACAAGATTCAATTGACTCAAGAACTGAAGCCTACCGACCATTACAAGCGTCGGCAATATGTAGAATGATTGGTTGAAGAGACAGAAGGGAATTATGGCTACACAAAGAAAATCATCTTCAACAACGGGGCACGCTTTCACCTCAGTGGATTCGTTAACAAGCATAATTGCCGCATTTGCGCTAATAAGAATCTACGAGTGATTATTGAAAAGCCGATGCATCTGCAAACAGTGACTGGTTGGTGCAGTTTATGGGCTGGTAGCGTCATCGGGCCGTATTCCTTCAAAAATGAGGATAGCTTAGCAGTTACCGTGAATGGTGTTCACTATTGCAAGATGATAACGGACTTCTTGTGGCCAGAAATTGAGGTTATGGATCCAAACAATATGTGGCCCCCACAGGATGATGCCACTTGCTACACAGCCAACGAAACAATGGCTCTTTTGAGCGAGAAATACAATGGTCGTGTTATCTCACGTCGTGGCGATGTTAATTGGCCGCCACGTTCATGTGATTTGACACCGTCGGACTTCTTTCTCTGGAAATATTTGAAAAAAAAGTGTACGTCAATAAGCCAAAAATAATTCAAGAGCTGAAGGATGAGATAATTCAGCACATTAACGACAATGAACCTCAATTATGTCTCAGAGTCATAAAAAACATGGACCACCGGATAGAAGTACGCAACCGCAGCCGTGGCGAGCATTTGGGCAATATTTTGTTTCAAGTATCAGTGTTATAGATTCTTCTATTATAATAAAATACATTTAAATAATTCTCTGAAAGATTATGTTTTATTTAGAACTAACATCGTGCGTTTTGGTTGAAGCCCCCTTTAAATGAAAAATTCATACAAAACTCATTTATAGGAACTTTTCCTTTAAATGAAAAATAAAAATACTTCAGACTTTATATGGTGGAATCATATAAGACTTTAATAGAAAAACCAAGTGAAAGGCCACTCTGTCCAGCAAGAGCCCCTGTAGTGTCTGAGAAAAGGAGGAGCTACAGCCCGATGGCTGGTTCAGGACAGGAGAGTCCAGCCATCGTGACGGGTCATATACCCGTAAAATTTCTTAAAAGGAGAAGACTCACGTTTGTTTTCTTTTAAACAATTTATTTTAAATTCTTTTCAAATAAATAAACACAAGTATCAAATTTTCATGATTTTCTCGAGTGATCCCGAAAACATCGAAATTTGGCGATCAAAATATGTACTCGTATATGGAAACCAGATTTTTTTAAAAATAGAAATATGAATTTGGAAACAAACAATTTTGTTTAATCAAAATATGCGTATGGAAACAAACATTTTTATTCTTTTAATCGAAACATAAATATAGAAACAACTTTTTTTTTCAATCGAAGTATAAATACGGAAATAAAAAATTTTTTAAAGAAATATAACTATGAAAATAAAGATTTTTTTAAAGGGTACTTACCCACTTCTTCTCCGATGAGCACTCGTTGTTGGCACGGGGTAAGGCTAAAGTATTTTTTATATTATAAATCCTTGCGGTTTTATAATATCAAAAGAAATTAAATTTAAATCTCCTAAACTATCAGTCAGTTTTCTAATGAGATTTTTTAATTGTTGAGTACGCCTTTGGTTTTTTTTTGTAATTTCCGCATTTATGGCTTCTATTGTCATTTCACCTCGAGCCCAACATGCAATTTTAACCGAAATGCACTTATAATTACAAAAATAGGTGTTCCACTTATTGTACAAATTTGGTTCTCCTTTCTGAATGTAGACTAGATTAAATTCAAGTTTTTTGTGGTTTTTTTTTCTTTTTTTTCCAACGCAAATTTTTTCCATTTGTTTATTCCATAGTGTATTCAATATTCTCGAGAAATGTATCACTTGTAACACTAAAGGCGAGAAACGCATTGTAGTCGTTCAACAAAACATTTAAATTCTTCACAGCAATAACCATCAAAACAACGACTTTTTTTTAAGATCTTCGTTCATTTTTTTTCACCTGAAATTGTCTCGCATACATTTCAGATTCCCATATCACAACCGGGCAAAAATTACATATAAGAGTTTGCGAGGGTCATTTTAGAAGTTTCCGGCCATACCGGCAAAAAGTCGTAGCACATTCAAGTTCTCTTTCCAACCAATATAAGATCTTTACATATGTATGCCATAAAAATTTCAAGTCATTCCGATCAGTACGAAACACAGGATACCTTTCCAAATTTGACAGGTGACGTTTGTTAAGAACAATGGTTACTAGTATCACTCGGTGATAAAGACCTCTATTTGAAAGGGAAAAAAACTCGGGAAGTGAAAGTAGAGTTAGACTTCGTGTATGGTGAATGATCGTCCTCATTTACAATCGTGAAACATTGGGTGGCCGAGTTCAAATGCGGTCGCACAAGCATTTTTGACGATGAGTGTTGTTGTCGTGCAAAAACTGTTTCAACGGAAGATATCGTCAGTTTAGTGAACACAACCATGGTAGAAGATCGCCATTTGACCATTAAGGAAATTGTTGAGGCTTTTGGAATATTAACTGAATGGGTGCACAAGATTTTGCATAAAGATTTATGCATGAGAAAATTATCCGCGCGTTGGGTGCCACTTTTGTTGACGATCGACTAAAAGCGTGTACGGATAGATAAGTTGCGCGAGACTCTTCAGCTGTTCCAAACAAATTCTACCGTGCTTTTGCGATGATTCATTACTGTCGATGAAACGTGAGTCCATTATAATACTCCGGAGACTAAAAATTAGTCAATGCAGTAGATCGTGGTGGGAAAACCAGCTCCGAAGAAGGCGAAGGTCACTTTTGCCTACTGAAAAAGTAATGGCGACAGTTTTTTGGGAAAGCCGTGGAGTAATTATGGTTGATTACCTTCAAAAAAGTGTAATCATTAACTGACCCTATTACGCTGCGTTGCTAGACCAATCGAAGACAGAACTCAAGAAGAAGAGGAAGAAGGTGCATCATTACAACGCGTGAGCCTTCACATGCATGGTCGCAATGGCTAAATTGGACGAATGGAAGTTCGAATTGCTTCAACACTCACCCTACTAACGAAACCATCCATCCCGTTCGCTTTCGATGACTCATTCAGTTCATCAAGATTTCTCGCACTCGTTGATTATACATCAAATGTGGAATAGTTTTTTTTTATGCATGGGAAGTTATCACAATATAAACAAATTAGAATTGGACTCTCATTTGCACAATTTACACAACAAAATATCGGGAAAATCATTTTTGAACTTCCAAATAAAACCCACAGCACTGCCAATGCGATGGCTGTCCCACTCGACGTTTCAAATGCGAGTCCTACTTGGTTTTCATCCCATTTGCCGCCTCCTTTGACGAGCCTCCTGATAGTGGTAACGGAAGAATCTCATTCTAACGAATCTCAAAACTGCTTCGCTAAATCGCGCAACAATGGTGTTGCCATTATCGATTTCAATTGTTAGTGTGGAATTGATCTGGTAATTCAAAAGGGTGCAAATGCTTTTGTTGGTTTGTCGTCTCTGATCCCAGTGAAACCGATGGGGACTACTTCCCGGGCTACTAGAATCACTGAGTAAAATTACTAGGAAAGGAACTTGATCCGAAACATAGTGGCTTTGTGATTGTTCGATAACAAGATCAATTTATTGCTGCAAACCTCAACCCTGAAGGTATACTCAGGTACCACGGGGAGCTGATGAGCCTCCATCTTTGGATGGCCAGCTGATTGGTTGCGGCCTTTTGGGGAGTATTATGGTAGCTGGTTGTTGAAAACAAAGGTTGGTGCTGACCTTATAGCGTCAGATACAGCTGGGTCTCGTATCTATCAGTATGAAAGTCGAAAGTTCCCTCAGTGTAAACTGGAACCGATCTTGGGGGCGATGATTGGCGCTTAAACCAATCGCAGTCTAATGGTGACCAGGAGGTCAGGCCTTAAAAGGCAGGTACTCACGTTAATCACATTCACTATGCTAGTGAATTGAAATTTTTCTTGTAGGCTTATTGAGTAGGAGTTGGGAAAACTTTTTATCGATAATGGTAGCAGTGATCGAGGCGGGGTTTATTTCGGGCTAGTAATAATAATATTAATATGTTTGGTATCAAATTATTCCACACTTATTGCGTTATTATTATGAAATTGCTCTTTTCATGAAGTTCCCTTGAGCAGTTTTCCAAGGCAGACTGCTCGATTACTACAACTTCCAGGATTTTTTTTTCATATATAATATCTCATAATTTTTGTATACCATATCTCTCCTACTATCTTCGAAATATTTTGTAAGCTTTCAATAATTTATGCTTTATATTATAAAACATTATTCAAAACTATGCAAAGAAATTTAAATTGATGAGTTAAAACTGACTTCGTTCTTCTTGTATTTAAAAATTGCTTACGTGTTTTTCACAGCCTACCAAATGGATGTTCCGAACAACATCATGACTTATATTACAAGTAGGCTCCTTTTCAATTGGTTCGTTAATTAAAGAAAAGTGAAAGGTATTGAAAATTCAATCCAGGATTGTTTCTCTCTTTATGACCTTTTTGGCACTCTCAAAGGATCATAACAGTATGGCGTAATATGATTTACGTGAAATCTCTTTGAATAACTTTTTCAGGGTAGAAAAGGTCAAATGCAATCAGATAAAATGACAATGACTCAAATAGAAATATGGCAAAATGATCAAACAATCACGTAAAACATCTAACAACATTATGACCGGTGTTGTGAAATCGAAAGGAAGCAGTCATGGTTGAATAGACTTTTCCTTTATACAAGTATGATTGAAGACGAAACGTGTATTTTCTCTTGAAATGTAAAGAATTCCATGCTTTTGAGTAAAGAGCTCAAAACGAACGGGACTAATAAATAAATTAACGTCACGAAAATCCTGTAAGGGGAAAATCGAAGAATGTTTTGGAAATGGGCAATATATTCCTATTCGATATTCGCTGTTCTTTTCATAAACATTTTTTTTTTACATACATACGAGAATGGCAGAAATAGAACATCAAAAATCATCTACATTCATTGTATTCATTTTGAAAACTCTTCATCCGCCTACGGCTCTCGAAATTTCACTTTGTAATCAAATCGAGGCATAATTTCATTGAAACATAGACAGTATCCAATTTTCACTCCCACCATCGCATAAAAGCGTCAAAAATGCAAATTACATCCCTTTATTGCACATTTGCTTGTTCGACTTGGGTATGTGTGTGCATGTGTGGAATTGTGTTTACATAACGTGAACAGTATACATATCAGGGTCTGACAAAGGGCGAAATATTTGCATTTAAACGCTGAATTATTAATTTATTGGGTGGACAAGTGCTGATGTGAAGCGATTAAAATTACAATTAAAATGAAAGCAATCCGCCGCAGATGGCTGAAATAAATCCACAAAAACGTGTATCAGGTGCACCATTAAATTCACCTGAGGCTCATCGCAACCATTTACGAACTTAAATTTGCGTTTTATTGTATTTTATAATTAAAAGTTTGTCAGTGTATTCTCTCTGCTGCATTCCGTCGCTTTTGTTTTCTTTGGTGAGTTGATACTGGTGCAAAAGAAAGGGATTGTTTGAAACCATGCATTTTTAATTTCAAATCACAACTCACTGAAATTTAAATTCAGCGAATAGTGTGCCTTCTGTTTCTGTATGCGAGCCTTCAAAATGGGTGAATAATAGAAAATTGATGCGTTGAAATCCAAAAATATGCATATTCGATAGAATACCGAAGTGTATAGATGAACGCGTTTCCTTTCATTTGTTCAACATACAGTTAATTCATAATTCAAACTTAACTCTACCTTACACTTTTTGCCTTATCTATGTTTTTCTTAATCTAGTGATATTACATATTATTTGCCTGAACCTAGTGTCACTCATCTAATTTGTGCCTCCGATCATTGGGCTCTTTCACACGGGAATGGTAAAAACCCATATCCAAACAGGTTTCGCGCTTACGCCCCTATGTTTACACGTTGCATAGTTCAGCCAACCTATTTTTGTATACGATACATGTCTTGCGAGTGTATGTGTCAAAAGGGTCATTTGATCGTTAAACATCGTGCGAACAACATGAGAGCGAAGACAGAGAGATAAGCGATTGAGAATTTATGTTTTAGCCTTGAATTGTGCACGAGGTAATAAAAACTGGAATGAAAAAAGTATTTTATGATTGTTAAAGTTTGTCGATTCAAACTTCTATTGGATTTATTTGAATCCTCCGTGTTTTTCCGCTTTCTGAAAAATATATTCCAAATATGAATATCTTTTTTAGTCGCATATTTTTCTTGATGTGTTGTAAACTTGATTATTATAATGTGATTCTATGAAGATTATGCGTACTGTTAATTTTCTATAGATTTACAATAGGCAATTTATCTTCATTGAAATCGTGATATTCGTCGTGTTGTTTCCTGAAATTGAACATGGCCTCCGCTTTTATAAATTTATTACATAACGCGTAGCTTCTCGCATCCACGCATCCATTTTTGCATGCAAATTAAAGAAAGGCAATCGTTTCATGACGACTACCATCCTCACCGAATGTTCAATTCGGAATGATTACCTGCGTTTGTATAAAATTTCCCCCACCAAATGATCAACAAAATGCGTTTGTGTATGTGCGTTACGCTCGTTCACCCTAAAAAATGTTGGCTTGTTTTTACCATCAGGTCCCCTCAATGCCTCTCACTCTTCTTGCCCATATAACCTGTTTAACGCTCACTTTTAACGCTGCGTCTGAAAAAGCCCATTCAATGGGTCAGAGGTACCTCGACAAGAAAAGAGAAACGAAAACGGACGAGTACGTTGAATTAAATATAAATAATACCAGGGGGTCATGCAGGAGAATAGGCAAAGAGCCAGGATTCAAGGATGGGAATGGGGTTCGAGGGGTTAGGGGTTACTAGTGTTTCCTGAGAGGGGTGATGTGAGCGTGTGTCATCAGGGGCTGTGGCGCGTAGGCAAAAACTGCGACTCGGAGAATTTGGGTTCACCATGACGGGATTTGTTGAATAGCGTGACTCTACCTTCAGTATCGAAGATGAGACTGCGGTCTTTGAGAAGCGAAAGGTAGTGGAGCAAGTGTTTTAGAAAGCGTATTGCATCTAGGAAGTCGGAATCAATATTGAGGGATTGAGTGACTGAAGGGTCGAAGTGGGATTGGGCTTTATGGAGGAACTTGAGGGCTTGTTTGGTGAGAAAGTAGTCTATTCAGGGGATTTGGACCTTGCAATAGACTTTTTGGCCATGGTACATTCGGCCTGTAACAGGTTTCTTCCATATTTTCGCGCAATGACGAAGGACCTGCCGTTCTTCGATGCGCAGCTTTTCCATCATTAGGATAGGATGAGTCGGATTAACGAGGCTTAGCAGAGAATTCTGCTCTTGATAGGATAGATGGTTTTATAGTGGATGAGCGGAAGTAGTGACTGTAATGCTTTGGTCACTGCATGAAGACTCTTTTCCATTTGGGCGAAAGGAGAAAGACAGGAGTTAACTATAACCCCCAGAAAGTTGCCCTCTGATTTCCGAGGGATACTAATACCCTCGATTTGTATGCACTTCATGATGAGGTAATTTTTGACGGCGAGTTTGGTCTTTGATGAAGATTGCTTCGCGTTAAACTGGATTGAGCGTTAATTTCCACTTAAAAAGATAGTCATCTAACAAGTCGAGCTAATTATTAAGGTGAGCTTTGATGAGGTTCAAGTGGCGAGATGATTCGAAAATGGTGTTGTCATTTGCATACTGAAGGATTCTTATTGGGGTCGAGGGTGGTGGAATATTGGCTGCGTATAGGGAGAACAGAAGCGTTGACAGAACAGATCCTTGTGGGAGAGTTATCGGATAGCGTGTCGTTGAGTTTAACCAGTGTAGAGCGGTTTGTTAAGAAGAAAAGTAAGAGTTTGAACAGGCGAGGATGGGGGTTTAATTTGGAGAATTGTATGTAGATGAGGCCATGTTGCCAGACGGTATCGAAGGCTTTTTGTACATCAATGACACAGCTAGTAGTTGGAATAGTTTTTGTTTCATTTATGGCTGCGTGTGATTTCAGAATGAGGAGACGGAGTGCTTTGGATGATTAGCGAACTGGAAGTCAGAGATGATAAGGCTTTCTTCTAGATGGAAGTCGATGGATTCTTTTATTGTTAGTTCGAAAATCTAGTTTATGGTGGGAAGTAAGGAATGGGACAATAGCTACTTGGAAATAGTGGACTTTCGCCTTTCTTAGGGATCGGGACGATAATGGAGAGGCATCAAAGCTTGGGAAAGTAGCCATTGAGGATGCAATCAATAATAAGGTTCTAGCGGAAAGGAGACAGGGATTTGCATGTCCACAGGACTTTTTATTTTTTAATTTAGAAATTATAGATTGACAGATCTTTGGAGTGACAAATTGGATATAGGGTGTATTGAAAAGTAAGTCAAGGTCGTCAAACAGAGAATCAGCTTCATGTCTGGAACTTTGGAATGTAGATTCAGTGAGGAGCATTGAGATGGAGATCTAAATACACAGGTCAGTTTCTGGATTGTAAAGGTCAGGTTATGAGCTTTTGCAAAGTGATTTGCCAACAGATTTACACTCTCGTGTGGTGATTGGTTTTGAGAAAGGTATTCGGCTGGAGTTCGGGGGGGGCTTTTCGAGGCTCAGACATGTCTTCTGCAGCTCTCTGAAAGTGTCGGCGATATTTGTGGAACTATTAAGCTTGGCCTTCAGGTGCTCGCTATACAAAACATCGATATCGTTTCGTATTTTTAAGCTGAGATAGTTGATTTCATCTCGTAAATACCAATATCGTACCGGTGGTGCAAGAGAAGCCTGCGAGGGATTTTTTTCTGATTGATGTCGTTCATGATATCTTCGGGAAGAGATATCAAGTCATTTTATCCGAACGTGCGCAGAGGTACACAAGATTTTATCCATTTCTATACCGAATTAGTTTGTATACCATGACACAACTTGGTCGATTTCAGTATCGGATACATAATGTAATCTGGGACAGGGATGAGGTAAAGGACTCGTTAACAGATCACCATTCAACACAAGAATACTCTTTGGTTATGGGGCATGAAGTATGGATCCGGCGACTATGTATGCAAGTGCAGAGTACTATTGCATCATGGACGCTGACTCCAAGGACAGTCTCGAGGTACAGGAGGACATTATTGTTGAATTCGATAGGTAAAGTTATCATTTGTGATGAACGAGTCTAGGAAATTTTGCATTGGACCTCGTTGGAAAGACGGACGTGCTGGACTTAGAATGACCATTCGTAGGGCGATTGTGCAATTGTTCTTCCACTGTGCTGGTGAGTTGCCATTTTGATTGGTTCGGGAGTCAAGGAGTTCTGGGTGTTCTGGGTGATTGGGGTTGGGATAGGCTTTCATGGAAGAAAATAAAGTAGTGAGGTGGTGGTTAACTAGGGTCTGTTTGGGGCAATATATGGATGCACACACGAAGAGAGTGTCACTTGTTTCGAAGCAGGCAAGGGTACATTCAAAAGATAGGCCTGGGAAGTCGTTACAAAGCTTGCATTTTTCTTGACGTTGAGTCTTTTAATATGCCGCTTAAATGACGGGCAGTTTTCATAGTTTGCGGTGGCTTTGGAGCCACAGTTTGCGCAAAAGAGGGCTGTTCAGGTGTTTTTGGAAATTTTCTGGCCTATGTGATTAGCTGCATTTTACGCAGTGGTGATTTAAATGGCAGTTGACTGCTGAGTGGTAATTAAGCTGACAGTTTTTACACTACAGCATTTCTTCATTTCTTATCTCCTCAAAGCGCACAGTCATGCGCAGAATGGCACGAATATTTTTAAATTTACTACCGTCAAAATTTGGCTCTAATACAAGTAGCTTTAAGTTTAGTTGCCGGTTATTGTGCTTTGAGGCAGGAGTTTTGTATAGTCTGAGGGACTTAATCTCCTCGATCCCCTGTTGCTTAATATTAGCAGATACCTCTTTTGCCGAGAATGAGGAATGAAGCTCTATGATGATATACGCTCTTTTGCGCTCATCAACAGACATCCATATAAAATGTTGCTTTATAATCTGAATCAAGAATTTTTTCTTTTTAAGATAATTTTCCTTTGAACTCAGAAGAATATGGGTGTGGGGTCCCTGGCGTTTAAATTAATAATTATTTGCAAACTTTTAAGGTACTTACTCTTGATTCCACCCAAGGCGGGGAGAGCTTCAATCACGACGATCAGAGGCACCTTTTTCTACGGCATGGCTGTATTTTTTGGCGCTACGATGGCCTTGCTGTTTGCTGTTGTTGAATTAATTATTCCTGTTTTTGTAGTTGGTGTATTTTTGTGTCGTTATTGCTGGTTTATTTTGTTGTTGGTGCCGGCACTGCCATCTTGCAATTGCTCATTGTTTGATTGGTTGTTGCGGGTGTAGCTCCACTGGGTGGTTGAGCACGCATCACAAGCGCATCCAACTGAACCATTTTTAAGGTTTTGCACTAAAATACAAAACTCTATTGCAATCATGACCTGCGTCCGTCTGTCTGTCCGTCCGTCCGTCTGTATGTCACAGCACTTTTTCTCCGAAACTATTGAGGCTACAGCAATGAAACTTTGTGGAAAGGTCAGAAGTGGTGACTTCTTGAAAGTTCAAGGGTGGAAAATTTTTTCAAAGGGGCTTAAGGGGGGTCTCCCCACATAGGGAGGCGACCCCTCAAAAAAATGTTTTCACCATTGGAAGCCGAGTAGGGTGTCATTGGAAAGGTCTCAATGAGATCTTTTTATAACAAGTCTTAGAATTGCCTTATGATTACCGAGGGGGGCAGAAGAAGGAGAAATGTACGAACTTTTTGCATACCCCCCTCGCGATTGGACACCTTCCATCCGAAAAATCTGAAAAAAATCATGAATGTAGGCCTTAATGAGTACAACAACAACAAATACATGAGAAGTAGAAATTCACTCAACTTTGTAAGTAATAGTATGATGTATCGATTTTATGTTTTCTTGAATAAAATCTTAACGGTACCCTTAAATTCAATAAAGTTTAGCAAACAGATGACCATTTATAAGATTGATCTTTTCTGAAAGTTTCATAAAGATCGAATAGTATTTAACGAAGTTATAGCGATTTGAATTTCCCTGTATTACTATAGAACAATATGCCCTGTATTACTATGGAAACATATGGCCATGGAGCCATACGCGCTTTTTACCGACTTAGACACTACAGCTTTGCTACGATTCGCATGAAAATTTCTGGAGTGGAAGGTATCATGAAGATGAGTACATGTAATTGAAACAAGTCGAAGAGGCAGGAGAGAGCTCCTAGCAAAAGGGCTTTGTAACCATTCTAGGATTCAAAAAAATAGGCCATGAATCGATGATTACAGTACAGAGGAGTGGCCCCTGAAAAAAATTTCGTGAAAGGTAGCCGATATGAGTTTCAAATGAAAGTTCTCTATGAGAGCTTTTCAAAACAGTTCTTAAACTGACAGTTTTTGTTTCAGTGGGGGCACAGGGGGGGGGGGGAAATATATGAAAAATGTGTTTCCTCCCTCGTGAATGGACATCCGTGATCTAAAAAATCTGAAAAAATTATCAAGCGAGATATTTATAGGTATAACTTTAACAAATACCTCAAAAGTCAAAATTCTTTCAACTTTGTTAATAATAGTATGATCCTCGAACACGACGTGCTTCTTGATTATACAGGTATTCGTTGCTGGTTACTACATTTTGTAAGTTGAGTACAAAACCCTTCTGACATGAGTATAGGTCTGTTTACCCAACTTGTTGCTCTTAAATTGATGATTTTGTGATGTTTTTGCAGTAAATCTGTCTCTAGCATTTTGAGTTTAAATGATATAGCTCGTGAAAGTCTGCTAGCACTGAAAAACTTAGAAGTGGATACGACAGCATGGGATCCATTGCTGTTATTTTTATTTATCAAAACATTTGATCGACAAACCCATATTTCATATGAGCCATTTCCTACTGATTCAAATGAAAACCCATAGCTTAAAGAATTTTTTAAGTTTTTGAAAAACAGATTCCAGTTTTTAGGCTGGTGGGGTATCATCAGTTATAGGCAATGACATGAAGGATCAAACACGTATTTGCAAGCTATGCACTAATAGCAAACATCGATTGTTCATCTGCAAACAGTTTTTACAAATTTCACCTACCAACCGACTGCGATTTGTGCAGAATCATTAATTATGTGTGAACTGCTTGAAAGCTACGAGTAACTCATATGTTCTTCGGCATTATTCGAAATGCGGACGAAGGAATAATTCGTTGCTTCATATGGACAGAAAACCAAATGTAACATCCAAAGGCATCAAGGATCGACTCACTAATCTTACATCAGTTGACAATGATGATAATAAGTCATCAAGTGTCATCGACCAGCCGTTAATAACCCTCCTGGTTTCAGGTTGCAAACAAAAACTTCAAACTTGTGCGCTACTAAGCACAGGTGGAATCTGCGTTTGATAAACATTTCGGAGCTAAGTCAATCTGGTAACCGAGAAATTGGTCATTGGTAACGGGGAAATTGGCCAAAAAATTAATTAAAAGAATGATAACCGCCAGCGAGCGAAATCAAGAATAGGGAATTTTCCTACGTGGCTTGAAGCATTTGTTTTGCCTCACATCGTATCAATGCAGCCAACTCAGCCACCTGATACGTCATCCTGGACAATACCCAAAAATTTTTCATTACCTTTTTCCGACCATAACCGCCCAGATCAAATTGATGGTGTTATTGGGTGCTAATTTTACATCAATTTTTACTTAATGGCCAAATACGAATGGATTTGAATTCACCTATCCTTCAGAATAGTATTTATGGATGGATCCTATGTGGTAAGCTCAAGCATGCATCATAAATATCTACGATCTGTACGATCAACACAAACAGCGAAGGTAAAATTTTCGGTCAAAAGAAAGATTTTGGTAGCAGGATGAAATCGACAGCTCACAGTCAAATTTCATAGCTGCAGAAAAACTATGTGAAAACCATTTCATATCAACGGTAAAAAACACTAATGGACATTTTGATGCTTCATTACCATTCACAATCCTTGGTGAATCCAAAAAAATAGCTTTGCATCGATTTCTTGCTCAACAAAGATGGTTGATCGGAAATCCGGAGTTAAAAAGAGACTTTTTAATCATTTCCATTTTAAACTGCTTTAAACTACAATGGAAAATATGTTGATATAACATTTCCTGTGTAGGAGTTTTTTTTTATTTAAAAACGATGTCAGATAATTTATGAAAGCATCGAAAATTTTAGAAAATTTTAAGTGCTGATGAACGTACTTTAAAAACTGTAGAAGACTACGAGTATGTTAGAGCTTACACTTTGTAGATTTATGGACTTCATTTTAGAATCTCCGAAGTTGATGCAAAAGTATTTCATCATTTTTAACTAAATGGCTCAGGATTTACCTCTTATGCGAAAATTTGAATTAATATATGCAAAGATTGTAAATGCACTCCAAAAAGGCTGTACTTAAAAAATCTTTTTGGCACCACGAGCCGGAAGCATATAATCATTTTATTGGCCCCCAATTTGCAAGTCAAATACTGTTTAAAGACAAGTAAAAGTAGCGGCAGAGTTCTCGTACCAGAAGGGTATTGTAAGATAATTAGTAAATCAAACAACGTCTGAATATCAAAACTTGACTCACACATACGAGTATTTTCCATTGATTGACCTCAGAAAAATATTTTAATAGTTATTATGTATTTGAATTTGCCAGCATTTCATTTTCAGTTTATTGACCTCAATGTTTGAATGCTCATGATAACATATCAATTTTTTAAAATATTTTTAAAATGTTCAACAATATTCTTACAAGTTTGGGTCCTTTGTGAACGTGCACAATATCACGTGTAATTGGTGTTGTAATTAATAAATTTCAATCGTCTTCAGCTTCCCTGTTTACGACCCGGTTTTATGAAGTTTTCAGAAAGCGTTTTGCATCAGAAAATTGAGATACACATTTTTAAGCAAATTTAAAGGCCATCCTTCGATTTAATAGCTGAAAACATAAAATTCATAAAATGCACTATTCTTAACAAAATTGACCGAATTTTCACTTTGGAGATATTTGTTGAGGTTGCTCTCATAAACACCTACTTTCGTGGTTTTGTTACATTTTTCTTTTCAAAGATGTCCAATCGCGAGGGTGCACTACACAAATTTTTTGTACATTTCCTCTCAGCCTACACCCTTCCTTGCAAACATACTCGTATGTTGTTTGCGAGAAAACTTGCTGTGACGGACCGACCAACGGACGGATGGGACGGACAGATCGACAGACAGGTGGCGCTTTTAGTAGGGTATTGTAAAAATATCAAACAATACCCTAAAAATGATTTGTTGCATAAATACTTCCAAGTTAAGCCTTTAAAAACGTTTCCATAAAAATTATTGATTATTTCAATTGATATTCAAATAGCTGATTACGCTTGCTGCTGACTTTAAAGAGCCACTATTTTGAATACATGCATTTGATTTTGGGTTTTTGCAAATGCCTGTGTCTTAGGTTCTCATCAGTCAATGTGCCGAATCTCGTTCAAATCGGAGTTTCACTTTCGACAGGGCAGGGGTATTAAACTTTTAATGAAAACGGCAGCTTAAAATATTGTGTTTAACATTTTTGACTGATTTATTTTTAATGCTATTTAGATAATTTTTTGCGCACATGTGTCCATAATCTCAAACTTCATCAAAATCGGTTGGAAAATATGGCCGCTAGAGGATCACAAATACCTGAAAAAATTGCATGTTTGAATTGCAACCATTTTGAAATTTGAGCATGAATGATCACCAGAATGACAGAATCTTTAAATCTAATTGTTTACTTTGTCAAAATTAAGTTTCATGTCCATCAGATTAATATTGCGACTTTTAAATGCCTTGAAATTTTGAGTTTCAACAAGCCATCATTTTTTGTTTTTGAGACTTGACCTCTTATTTTTTACAAAGTTTTTTAGATAGTTATAGTCTTTATCAGAGGGCCAAATTTCATCAACATTGATCGAAAGGTTTGGTCACAATTATAACAAAAAGTTATTGAACGTTTTTCGACCCTTCAGCAGCCGCCATTTTGTTTCAGACGCTTTGACTTTAGATTGTTTATTGTGATTCATCACACAGTTCAGTGGCCCTCTACCAAAATTCATCCAAATCGGAGCCATACTTTGATCAGCAAAGAAATCACGATTTTCCTCTGATACACCTTTCCTAAAAATTTGGCGGAAATTGGAATAAAATTGTGACCTCTGGCGTGGTCACAACTGTTGTTATATCCCATATACACTGGGCATTTGGCGCATATTTAGTGGAACATGGTTAAGTAAAATGTCAGTAAAGGACTGCAGCGATGTCCTGCTGCATTAGCGAAAGATGATGGTGAGATTCGCCGAAATCAGCCTTGTCTGAGGACGTGCGAATGCGCTGGCAGGCAAGCATTGCGGTGTCGCGAGGCGGGTTCTTTTCTTCAGCACAAGGACCCACTACAGAAAAATTTCACATCCACGAATTCAAAGATACCAATACATATCGACCCCGACATGGTAAGCCTCCAGTATACTGGTGGTCAAACGAGATCACCGAACAAAGAAGCGAGTGTCACAAACTTCGGCGAGAGGCCCAGCGGGTGCGAACACGGGAGAAGGCAGACACTAGGCTAGCAGCATACAGGTCCGGCAGGAAATATCTTCACAGGCTTATTAACAAGAGCAAGGCCCGATGCTGGCAAGACCTCGTGGACGATGTAAATAGGGATCCGTGGGGCCTTGGCTACAAGCTGGTCATGGGGAAACTTGGTGCCCTACGAAAGCCTTGTATACATGACGCGGAAAAGATGGACGCGATAGTGCGGGGACTCTTCCCCGCCCATCCCGTCCGTGTTGACGCTGTCCATGGTGAAACAGCAGTAGAGTGCCCACTCTTCACACAGCTGGAACAAGAGGAGGCAGTCCTCTCCCTGAAAGCGAGGAAGCTTCCAGGTCCAGATGGTGTTCCAGCTGAGGTTTTGCAGCTCGTCTATCACCATTGTCCTGACTTGCTGCTCAGCACATTCAACGCTTGCCTACGGGACGGGGTTTTCCCGGTACGATGGAAGGTGGCGAGGCTCGTGCTGGTCAGCAAGGGGAAGGGAAATCCCGAATCGCCATCTGCATACCGCCCATTATGCATGCTAGACACGGCTGGGAAAGTGCTAGAGAAACTCATCAAGGGAAGACTCACTGACGCAATTCGTGCTGCTGGGGACCTATCTCCTCGGCAGTACGGCTTTAGAGCAGGACGTTCTACCATTGATGCGATTGCAGAGGTGGTGAACGTGGTCCAAAAGGCAGAGGCATATAGTCGCACCAAGCGACGGATCGTCCTGTTGGTGACACTCGACGTCAGGAATGCCTTCAACTCCGCTTGATGGGTGGATATTCTGGACACGCTGGAAAACTCTTTTCAAGTTCCAGAATATCTAATGCGGCTTTTGAGGAACTACCTAAAGTCAAAGTCAAAGTCAAAAGCGCTTTATTTAATACTCATCGTTATAAATTTTAAAAGAATATAAAGCAAATTCCAAATAATAACAATCAAAAAAACTTAATGGCCCAAATGGCTCTCTAAATTTGTACGTTATCATAAACTCATTACATCAAAAAAAAAACTATAGCAAATGCAATTAATTACGATTATTACATATTTTTACAATTCAATTGGAAAAAGGAGAAAAAACCAACCAACACTATCCAAAAAATTTTTTATAATTAATACACAACAGTGAAACTTTGATCCTACACCTAATATGTTGTAACTTATTTCTAATAAAATACAATCAAAAAAACTTTATCTTATACTAAAAATACTATAACAATGTTCCTAACCTAAGTGTTTAATCTTATCTCTAACGGAATATAGTAAACATTACATATACCTAACCTATACCTGATTTTAACAAAAATATATAACAATACTAAATATAGCAATAATGAGCTGAAACTCAAAAACTAAATAACGAAAAACACCAAAACTGAAAACAAACACGAAAAATTTAGACATTGTCATTCAGCCACCAATACCCGGATTGCGCCGTCTCAACTCGATCAGCTTCAACGAATCTAGCAAATGAGTATCTCCATTGAAATCCTTGGTCTCGTGAACTCAAATTCGGAGGATATTTTATCTTCTTATCGGTGGCCCGTCGATATATGTGATATATGACTGGGACGCCGTCAGAATCAAAAACATATCCATTCATGTCCAAATACACGAATGCTTCTGGAGGAATGAAGCCAGTAGCGAGGCAAGTCGCTATATACCCGTCTGTAGGGTGGAACGGCTGTGAAATCCAAGGGTTTTCACTCACAGTCACAGATCTTGCAATATGATTCCGAAGAAGCTTCAATATGAAGATATCGACTCTAGTCACTTCAGCAGTTTGATAAATTCTTCTATTCGATATATAATGTTTCCAATCCGTCTCAGGCTTTCTGTACAAACCAGTACATGCACGAAGACATTTCCTTTCGAAAACTCTTAATTTTTCCATAGTACTAGCACTCTGGTTGTACCAGATCTGACATCCATAGGTCAAAACTGGTCTAACCAGTGTCTTGTAACAGATAATTTTGACCTTTTGATCAATGTATCTGGAATGAAAGAGTTTTCGAAGGGCCATGACTACTTTAAGTGCTTTACTGAGCATGATTTTCACATGTTCAGTATAGTACAGATACTGATCGAGATAAACACCGAGGTATCGAACACAGGATTTATGTGGAATTCGTTCTGAACTATCCTCGCCAGCCATGATGTGGAAATCTTTCCAATTACGTTTCAGGTCTTGACTGACCCCCTGCAGCGTTGTCCGAAACAAGATTGTTTCACACTTCTGCGCATTGATTTTCATTCGCCAATTGTCAGTGTACAGCTGTACATCATTGAACATTTTTTGGAGATTGCTCTGAACTATTGTAGCTTTTCGGTCAGCCGTGTAGATGATCAGATCATCAGCAAACGCTACCAATGATCTCTTTGGCGAGACGTTAAAATCAAAGCCGTTCAATAGCTTGCGAATAAAGATTGAGAAGAGCAGAGGCGCAGTAACTGTTCCCTGCTGTAGACCATTCAAGACCTTGAACTCGCGCATTGTTGTCAGATTTCCATCGGTTACAACAAACGATTTCCCGTATAACATATTACACATCATGGCGACAAGGTGTCTGGGGAACTTGTCCTGAAGAAGTTTAAAAATAAGTCCATCTAACCATACCGTATCAAAGGCTTTCTCCATATCAATGAGACATGCTCCAACACATTGTCTATCATTTAGTTTCCAACAGATGTCTGAGGTTACTTTCGTTATTGCATGTGTGGTCGAATGCCTGGCACGAAAACCAAATTGGCGAAGGAAACTCTACAGGGAGACGGGAGAGCTCAACCCGGATAATATAGTTGCGGTGATGCTCGAATCGGTTGACAAATGGAACCAGGTGGCACATTATGCTCGGGCAGTCCTAAAATATAAAAGGGACTCACAGCAGCCGGAGGCACTGGGGCTGGGGGATCGCTCTTCTGGCAATTCCTCTTCCCCTCTCCCCTCCCGCTAGGAAAGGGACTCCCCAGCTTAAAGGCGCCCCACGGCGTAACAAAACGAGACCTGGCCCGAAGTAATGTGTCAAACGGTTCCAGGCTGGGTTCTCAGATTGACAGGGGAGGTGTTTAGTGGGTAGTCCAAAGGTATCCTCCATGGGAGTCCCACACTGCCAGACTCGGCGGGCATAAATGCCTTCACCTCCCTACCACAAAAAAAAAATACATATCGACCGGAGTCAAGCCTGAGGTAACCTACTAAGGGTTGAAATTGCTAATGCAAATGACAAACTGGGCCTGGCGAATGCAGACGGGACTTGAAAGGACTTCGTCGTTACCCACGAAACTTATGGTCGCCAAATAAGAGTGGGGCATCTAGGTGAAAAAACTTACACAAATATAGCACTTCTATGAACTTGCCAAATAAAAAAATGACCACACTGGTAATGAACAACTAAATATGTAGTCAAAGACTATAGTTATCATGCAACTTGTTTAACTATGGCAAATAATAAAATTGGAATTAATTGTTATAGGGTAATTGTAAGGACGCAAAAAGTACATTTTGTCTAACATTAAATTTTTTGATACTTTTTTTTTGGTAAACTACACTTTTTTCCATTATTAAGTTTCAATATATAAAAAAAAATATTTTCTGTCAGTTTCAGTGGCATAAGAAAGACTGAAATATTTTGAAACATCTTTGTTTCCTTGACGGAATATGTATGCATTTAGAGATTTTCTACCTTAATTATTGTTTCTAATTATAATCTTCAAATTATTATATTTGAACAGTAATAATTCGATAAACAGTTTTTGCTTCATAAAGGGTGATCCACTCAAAACGCACGATGTTAATTGTAAATAAAACAAAAAGTGTTAAGAGAAATATGTTGACATTTTCTGTTATAATAGAAATATCAATGGCATTTATGTTTAAAACAAAATGTTGTCCAAATGCTCGTCACGGCTATGGTGGCATACTTCTATCCGATGGTCCATGTTTTCAATGACTCTGAGATATAATCGAGGTTCAATGTCATTAATATGCTGAATTATCCCATTCTTTAGCTCTTGAATTGATCTTGGCTTATTGACGTTCACTTTTTCTTTTAAATATCTCCAGAGAAAGAATTTCAACGGTGTCGGATCACATGATCGTGGGAGCCAATTATTATCGCCACAACGTGAGATAATACGGCCATTGAATTGTTCGCGCAAAAGGGCCATTATTTCGTTGGCTCTGTGGCAAGTGGCAGCATCCTGTTGGAACCACATATCTTCCACGTCCACAATTTGAATTTCTGGCCTGGTCCTCATTATTGAAGAAGTACGGCTCGACTAAACCATCAGCCATTAAACTGCACCAAAAAGTCACTGTTTGTAGACGCATCGGCATTACAACCGTCACTCATGGATTCTCATTTGCCCAAATGCGGCAATTCTGCTTGGTAACGAATCCACTGAGGTGAAGGTGTGCCTCGTCGCTGAAGATAATTTTCTTTGTTAAGTCACCATTCCCTTCTGTCTGTTGAAGCAACCATTCGGCGTGTTGCCGACGCCTGAAATGGTCAATAGGCTTCATCTCTTAAGTCAATTGAACCTTGTCAGCGTATAAATTCAAACCTTTATTCAAAACTCATATCAGTGATGTTCATGAGATGTTCAATTGTTGGGCACGACAATGAGTCGAGATTGACGGCTCTTCTGCCACACAATCACGAACAACAGCAATGTTTTCCATAGAAGGAACTGCATGAACAGGTGATTTCACATTTCTTACAGACCACTTTGCTGAAATTTGCGCCCAATTTTTCCGGTTGTTGACACATTTGGTCGATTATGCTGAGCAAAAAAATCGAATGCACGAAATGCAATTTGACTTGAACGATCATTTTCGTAAAAGGCTTCAACAACCTCAACGCGATGCTCAATTGTGTATCTTTCCATGGTTGAATTGGTCGAACACTGAAACAAAAAAATAGCAAATTAAGTTGGGCGAAAAACTTGACGTGAAGGTGTGACTCACAGTTAAAATCGTGCAGTATGTTTGGATCACTATGTATACGAGGTGTGTGCAAAAAATATCGCGAATTTTGTTTTTTTTCAAAAATTATTTATTTATTCATGAATATCTATTTTGTCCCCTTCAAAGTAATCCCCATGAGATATTATACACTTGTGCCAACGGTTTTTCCAATCTTCGAAGCACTTCAAAAAATCATTTTTTTAAGCTTGTTCAGCTCCTCCTTCGATGCCGTCTTTATCTCGTCAAGCGTAGCGTAACGTCGTCCTTTCATGGGCCTCTTCAGTTTAGGAAACAAGAAAAAGTCACAGGGGGCCAGATCTGGGGAATGCGGTGGCTGCGGCATCATTAGTGTGTTGTTTTTGGCCAAAAAGTCGCGCACAAGCAACGATGTGTGAACAGGGGCGTTATCGTGGTGCAAAAGCCAATTTTTGTTCTCCCACAAATCCGGGCGTTTCTGGCGGATTGCTTCGCGCAAATTGCGCATAACTTGCAGGTAATATTCCTTATTGACCGTTCTTCCCTGTGGCAAGAACTCATGATGCACCACGCCCCTGCAATCGAAGAAAACTGTCAGCAAAACTTTCACATTCGACCGAAGTTGGCGCGCTTTTTTCGGTCTTGGTTCATGCGGCAGCTTCCATTGAGATGATTGAGCTTTGGTTTCCACGTCATAAACATAAACCCACGATTCGTCACCAGTTATGACCCTCTGGAGCAAATTTGGTTCGTCGCGGACAGAGTTTAACATCTCATTAGCAATGTTCATGCGTTGTTGTTTTTGGTCGCAATTGAGCAATTTTGGTACGAATTCCGCGGCGACCCGTCTCATGCCCAAATCATTGATAAAAATCGAATGGCACGAGCCAATCGTTATGTGTAGGTCCTCAGCAACTTCTCTAATGGTGATTCGACGATTGGCCTATACCATTTTCTCCACTTCATTAATTTTTTCGTCTGTTGTTGAAGTGCTCGGGCGTCCGGCACGCTCTTCGTCGTTCACATCTTCTCGGCCTTCTAAAAACATTTTGTACCACCGATAAACGTTGCTTCGGTCCAAGGTAGCTTCTCCGTATGCCACAGTCAACATTCGGAATGCATCCGCGCACTTAATTTAGTTTTTCACACAAAATTTGATACACGTTCTTTGATCCATTTTTTTGAATAAGTAAAAATCGAAGACGATTGAAAACACGTGCAAGTAAAGCAGCTATCACCAATTAAGTGAACATTCAAAATGGCCGAGCTTGTCGGCATAAGTGACAGACATGAGTACCAACATAACGCCACAAAAAAAATCGAAATTCGAATATACGTAACCCGCGAAAATTCAAAATTCGCGATACTTTTTGAACACGCTTCGTATATATGTATGAATATATATATATATATATATATATATATATATATATATATATGTATATATATATATATATATATATATATATATATATATATATATATATATACATATTATATATATATATATATATATATATATATATATATATATATAATTATATATTTATACAGGGTTATCCATTTTACGCTTGGGAAAGTAAAAAAAACATATAAAATATTCAGATGGAAACAACATTTTTTGTTCCATATAAAGATTGAACCTTGCCATTATACGTGAAGTACAACATTGTTCAAATATCCTCCACGGGACCTCTTACAGGCCTCAATCCTTTTGAGGTAATTTTCAATGACTTTTCGGCACATTTCCGACAATATCTCGGCCATAACTTCACGAATATTGGTTTTCGATTGCTCAAGATTTTGAGGATTGTTCGCATATACATGATCTTTTGCATAGTTCCATAAAAAGAAATCCAAAGGTGTAAGGTCACAGAATCTTGCGGGCCAATTAACATCCCTCAATCTCGAAATTACGCGTCCTGGAAATTTCTCTTGCAAAAGTGCTCGATTAGCCTGTATTGTGTGGCTTGTGGCTCCGTCCTGTTGGAACCACATATTCTCCAGATCATAATCTTCAATATCTCTTCAAAAATAATCGGTTGAAATCCATCCATAGCGGTCAAAATTGACTGTAATGGCTCTTCCTTGATCGTTTTCAAAAAATACGGGCCAATAACACCATCAGACCATAATGCACATAGTGCAAAGGTCTTTCTGCAATCACCTGAGGATTTAGAGAGCCCCATATGTGGCAATTCTGTTTATTTACGTAACCACTGAGCAAAAAATGAGCCTCATCACTTCAGAAAAATTGTTATCAATAGATTGTTGTTTAATGATCCAATTCGCGCACATCTGGCGGTTTGTTTTGTCTTGAAGCTTAAGTTCTTGATCGGTTTTGATTTTGTATGGATGGAGATGCAAATTCAAATGCAAAATCCGCCACAATGAGCCGTAAGATAAGCCCAAATGTTGAGCACGTCGAGAGATTGACAAATTCGGGCCTTCCTCCACACTTTGAGCAACGAGAGCGATATTTTTAGCAGAACAAATTTTGTGATGATGCACAGGCCTTGCAATATCAATAGCTGATCCAGTCTCTACAAATTTTCTCACTGTGTTCAAAATTGTTTGCTGTGTAGGTCGATTATGTCGACCGTAATCGGCTCGTAAAGCCCTAAATGCTGATACAGCAGAATCACCATTTTGATAATAAAATTTAATATTTTATACGCGTTCTTCAACTGTTAAACGATCCATATTTCTAAATGGCAAACCTTCAGCTTAACAAAAACATGCTTTGGATGACATTTAATTCTGACAGATGTCAAATGGTAGGGTTATACTTTCGCAAGCACGAAATGGGTAACCCTGTACTAATTAAGTTGTTTAGTCACTGTTCACATTGTTTTATAATTTCCCAAGATACAAAAAGTATTGTGAATTCGGCCCAATAATCCGTCAATCTCCTTTTGAGATGGATATAAGGTTTGATGTTAGATATATTGACAACTATAAATTCAACAAACGGAAACGATCTTGATATATAATAGTGTTATATGCACGAATTATTTTGCGAGCTACTGTCGCAATTGTTTTCACAACCATTTAGAACCTAATGATCAACAAGCCAATATACTCGAAAACCCACGAAGCATGATCAACAGCTGAAAGTAAGTCATTAAGCTGCTCGAATATTTCAGAAAAATTCATCAATGTACGAGAAATGAATTGAATGACTAAAGACCCTATATAAAGCCGAGCTGAATGAATGGGGGGATTCATTACAACCACGATAGTAAAAACTGCGATAGTGTGGAGTGCAAATTAAGATCGATATTGATTGTGAAGTGATAGACAGTAGAAATAAAAATTGTTAGACAAGTGAAAGTTAAATTTGGTGAAATAGTTAAAAATTAATAATTTTGCATTTTTAGTAAATAAACTCTTTTGATTTAATTTAAAAGACATTGCGTTTTCACTTTCCCGGAACATTAAAATTATCGGCCGCGAACCATAACACGCGACAATAGTTTCATTAGTGAATGTAATGTAAACTTGTATAAAACTATTAGAATTTAGATATTTTTACAGCAACTTTCACTTTAAAACTTCACTAAAAATAACTTTTAAATAATTCTCGCCACAAAAAATTTCCTTGCATTCATTCCATTATGCTTTAAATGAAGTGACACAAAAAATATTATTTGTTATTACAATATTCAATAAAATTTGAATTATATGCATAAAACCCACAAGAGTACTTATTATCAATCGCTGGGCGAAAAAAGTATTTGGTTTTCAGTAGATAGTGGTTCTTTTTAAGGAGGTAATGAAGATGGGAATATGCCTCCACAGGGGTAGAGTTTTAATAATCCGCAACTGATCGGTTTGGTACGCGGTGCCGCATTCTGGCTTTAAGTTTTTAGTTAGAGTAGATTGATATGGTTTTAGATTCACATAGTTTCTGGCCCCGCGTCGATGAATAATCGGGTACGCATGGTTTTTGATTGATGTTGTCGCTTTCTTGTTTCTCTTGTGTCCTGAGTTGACTGGACGTATGGTCTGAAAGAGATGAAAAGAAGTTAAAGTAAAATGGGTTTGTGTTATTTTGGCGTGTGTTAATCGGGCGCTTGATTTGGTTGGTGATAAATTGTATATGGACTTGGTCTACTCCAAGAAGACCTGTGATTGGGTTTTGTAATGATTTTAAGTCTGCATCCAAACGAGGAACCAACCTCTCATCGGTTCTAGACGTTAAGTCTGAGAAGTGCCAACGGATGGTACCAACCGGTCAACCAATCCGTGCACCGTAACCCATTCACGCGGTGGCTGCTTGTCGGCCAGCTAGATCGGAGAGGATTTCGGTCGCGGGTCTCCGAATGGATTACGCTTATCTACAATCTTCAGCCACCAATACATGCCCGTTTTCAAACGCGTCACAAAACAAAACCATACGGAAAGGAAACCTACTTTACGTTACTCCGTATTTCTTCATTTAACCAGTCGAGGACAAAAATCTAATTTTTCCTTCGCGTTCCCGAATTTCCGTCGCGGTACTGAAAAATGTGCTACACTAACTCAACCCGACGAAAGCTACGCTAATAAAAAGGCAAAACAACAAAGGTACCGCGTACCGCGCGCGACGCGAAACCGACCTCAGCAGATTTTCTCAAACCCTACTCGTGACGGCATACCTACCCTGCACCTTATTTCCCGCTGAAAAGAAGAACCACTGGAAAGGAAAGTCGTTATTAAGGTTTAACAATCCATGTTATTTTAATAAACTTGACTATACTACAATTTAACTCCTATTATAAGTGGTTTCTGGCCTCGTAAAATTTTTACGATACGTTTTCAATATAAAATTCGCTAAACCTGACAGTGTTCAGTATAAAAATAATTACTCCATTAAAATTAAGTATACAGCGCTTAAGAAACTTAGCAACATAGAAACGTCTTTGTTTCTTCAAGTTAACCTTTAGTTATAGTAACAAATTATTTACAAAGGAAAACTTACTTAATTTTTTATTTTCAATATAATTTAATGTGTTCTTTTGATAAGTAATGTATATCTAAATGGGTAATTATATTTAATGATTTTAATATGTTTTCATTTTCAAGTAGTGGAATGATAAATGTGTGAAACTAAAAACAGACCATATTTGATTGTTCAATTTCATTCGAAAGCAAATTTTTACAAATTAACATTTAATCTTGTACCAAAGAGTGTTTCCAGTTTTTTATAAAAATCGGGTCCAATTTCAATGGGAGAGAAATTAAAATCATAAAATATTAAAATTCAAAATCAACCAAATAAAGGGATTGCTGAAAAAAATGGCTGATTTCTGAATTTCACTGGACATTAGTAAATGCAAGCACTGACACTCTAAAATCTACTCATTTTTCCATATAGATGAAATGAATTGTCAATTCTATCAAATAAAACTTTATGGTCTTAATTTGCTCCTTCTTGCACATATTGCACAACATTTTATTCTCGCTGGTAAAAAACTTGAAAGTTAATAAAAGTAAATGTATACGATTGTAAAATATTTGTACTTCTTCTTCTCCTCTTGCAGTACAATCGTTACGATGCATTTTGATTATTAATTCATTGCAATGTGGGAAGATATAATGTGACGATACGATTTCCCCACTGCTAAGATATTCAAGCGAAAATGCAGACTTGATTTTGCAGTCGAATCCAACTGGGTTTGCAGATGAAAATCAAGAAGGGTTTCAAGCGGACCACAATATCCGTCATTAAGAAGTATCACAGCACTATTTCACAACATAATAGAGTGATCAGAGTTAACAACACAGTGATCCCAATAGCATGTTGTGCGAAATCGCTATACAGAAATATCGAAAGGCGATAGAATAAAGATAGATTTTAGAGCCAATTCAGTTCGATTTAAGTATCCATCAAGCTTTCACTTTAAATTTACTTCAGTGTTGAACAATTTTTGAAAAGCACTTTCTGAACTACGAAAATTCGTAACCACAAATTGAATTAACTCAGTTTCTAAAAAAACATTCTCAATTTTAAAGACGAGAAAAATCCAAAGCATGACACAAACCCAATCCAAAAACCTAGCCAATTTCATTTTTTTAGGGCGTTGCAATTACTAAGATTTTCAACCCTATTCTGACTCAATTTATTAAAACCTATCGTTTTTATGACTGCATCGCCAACGTCTTCAAAGTCTATGCAACATTGTATTCCGTGAAAATTGTAAGAAACATTCCCTAAAGTTAGATATTAGAGAGTAATTCCATTTTATCCTGTTTTTCTTCATAAAATCATTTTCGGAGTGTGTTCATATTTTATATTCTAGCAGCTTATCTTCAACTGACTTAAAACTAATGATTTTAATGTATTCCCAACAAATACATTCATATTTAATCTTAATCTAATTTACAATATTCGAAATGGATTTTTAACAGAAAAAAGAAAAGAAAATTGTCTTATTTCATTATACACACACGACAATGAACTTTCTGCATAACATTCCTTATCTCTTACTAATTGTTTAAAACTAAAATTTAATAAAGTAAAACGACATTGCAATAGAACATAATTTTTGACTTGTTTAACTGCGATTCGCGCTGCTTTCTATGAGAAATTTACAATTACAAGTTAAAATCTGCCTTGAGACAATTTTGCTTTGATTGGTCCATCTAACCAATTGACGACAAAGATCAGGGAAAACGACAACCCTTTGTCAGTTGGGTTACGATTACTCTATCTTATGCTGAACTTTAAAACTGTACAGATCTCTGTGATTTATAGACCGTTATCTACATAATCAAACGTCTTTTAAAACAAAAATTTTCTACCTTTTACCGTGGTTTAATTTATATGTCCCTCAGATTGGATCGGATTTAACTGGTATGCAACATACTCACTGTAATATGGCTTTGTAGATCCGGGGTTTACAACCAAGCACAATGTTTCCAGCTTTTTTGAGGTGCGTGAGTGGTTCCAAATCGCCCAACTCTTGAATATTGTTCCCAGTAAGAACTACTGACTCCAAATTGGGGAGAAATTCATGCAAGTAATCGTCCATTCGTATTATCCGGTTGTTGTTTAATAGCAGGCACTTTAATCTAGGCAAATACGGACATCCATCACGTTTGCGTAGATCATAATCAGAGAAGTCTATTGTATCGAATTCGTCCAGTGTAGCTCCCAAATTTTCTATTTGCGGTGTTTTGTATCCTCGTAGATCTTGTTCCGTTCTCTGCATAGATTGATTGATGATATCCGCTGTTAGTTTAACTATTACAAAAAACGTTATTTTAATTCGAAGCGGAAAAACAAACTTTGCATTCGCCAACTTACCAATTCCAATTTCTGATAAATTTACCACTACTTTTGAATAGTCGATGGATATCTGGGATGACCATTTTGTAGGAAAGTTCTTCTTCCTGTTATTTTTAAACCTATTGATGCTTGTTGGCACCGCTTTGGCTGCATATACCGTATTAGAAGCGGCGCTCGGTGTTCTGTCTGGATTAGCATGCCCACGAATATTCTCACTCACCTTCAAGTTGTACACTGGGTTCGGGCAATAAATGGGAAGTGTATTATGGTGTATGACGTCGGTATACTCATTCGAGTTGCCAATACTCACCATCATTTGGTTGAGTTGAATTTGACCGAACTGTCGGCACACTCCGGGTCTTCCTCATGGGTGGCGGCCACTACCTCCACACTTCACTTCCATGAGGTTGTCAAATCCTGTTGCCATCCCACGACAAAATTGACGTGGGATGTGCGCTGGTCGCAACCAACGTGAAATGACAAGCCACCTAGCAGCAAAGTGTGTTAGTAGTGGTCACCAGCGGCGTCGCATGATTCATTAAAGTTTCCTCTCCGATCTAGTTAGCCTGCCAGCAGCCACCTCGGAGTAGCCTAAAGGTATCCATACTTGTTGACCTGTTGAATACAGTACATTGGCACATTCTAAGATCTCACGTCTATAAGCGATTTACTTCGAAAAATCTCAAATGGACAAGGCGGATGAAGAAAAACCATCACAAATGTCTTTGCATACGATTAAGATAATGAGATACTCTATCTTTACGCAAATGCCTGAAAAGAGTGCTATAACAACAAAAAAAATTGTGTAGTTTGAAAAAGAACTTCCAAAAAAGTCGAATCATAGATACCACTATTTTCCCTATCCCATAACTGGACAAATAAACATCATACATGAAGTTGTGTGTTAACATTTGTAACTATTAGAAGCGCAATTAGGCCAAGTATTAGTGAATTTTAGAGCAATTTCGTTTATTTTATACACGCAGGCTAAGAATTTTGAAACTTTACTTAACCGCTTCACGTAGAATGATACCTAACTCGAAGAAAGCGAGTTTCATTAATCATGTATTTTTGCTGTTAAGAGAGAATTCAAAAGAACGCAACTTTATAGAACATGGTTTGACTTTTTTCAACTTTTCAGTACAACATCCTTACGTATATTTATTTGTAAGCAAAATTTAATATATTGTAATTTAAGGCTACCCATCTGGCTTCATTTGGGAAAATGAAAATTCAATAGATTATACTATTACTTCAAATTTTAGGTATCTTTCACTTCAAAGGTATTTATTGCTCTGGTTTTCATAACTATCTACGTTGCAAGTCGATACTTTCTCGTAAATTCAATGATTTTAATAAAAAAAGAGTATAGGTACCTCGATGATTGGCATCAAAATATTTTGTTTATTTGATATCCGCAGGCCAATTCTCTTCACTTTATTCCAATGCCATAAGTTTTGAATTTAATTCCTGCTATATTTTCAATGCTCGTTTAAATCATAAGGTTTCCATCAACCAATTAATTTCAAATATAGAGTAAAATCAATTAGTCCTCATTCTATAGACTCAACTCTAACCAGTATCCATTTACCAATTAACACTTTGTGAAAAATCATAAGTCGTACCGAAGACATTTGTTGTGAAAGTGGATTAAAACAAGGGATCAAACAGGTAGTTTGTGGTCAACAACTGGTATGAATACAAATGAAAGCCTTGTTGATTGGAACTGCCCACACACTATCCCACGCTCCTTCCTGTTCGGACGCATGCAAAGACATCAAATATTAGCTGAATAAATTTGGTGTACGTGTTCTGCATGCAAGCGTATAGTGTCCTCACTGGGAAACAGGAAGTGCATCCATTACGCTACAGAGTATTCAATGTCCTGTGTCCAGTTCTTCTTGGGCATTTTAATTTGCAATGTAACGAAAGTGTATGGCATGGATCTATCGGCTCAAAGGTAGCTTAACCATATTGTTGTCTAGGAAGTTATTGCAGGATGATAGTAACGGATTGCTTGCATGCGATGACATCGATGGCTTTATAAATATGGACGTACGAGTAGCCATAACATTCTGGCTTGAATGAATATAGAATACGTCTTACTGAGATGTTAGGTATGGGGATTATCATTTTGTAGGAGGATTGCATGGAATGTGGAAAGGATCACAGAAACCATTGAAAGGATTTGTTTTTGTGTTTGAAACAAGGCAAATGCATTTTGATAAACCTGCAAGCAATTGAAAATCATATGATCGATGATCCAGTATTTTGCATTTTAGAATAAGTTAATAAATTATATTTTCGAAACTTCTTCGTTCCATTATCATTTTCTTGTTGTGAATGATTTATTTAAATCCATTTGCATTACTTGAAATCATGTAATTAATTGAAGCAAACAAAGGGAAAGGTGAGCTTGTACAACATTATTGTACTTGAGGAAAGGGTTTATATTATCCAGTGGTGACAGGTTATAGTATCCAATTAGATCTTCCGTATGCACTAACAGTGCCTCTAAGCTAGAAGGGGAAAGAAGATTTAATCATTATCAGCATCTGTAAAGGACGAAAGATGCTTGAATGAATATTTGTACCAACACCCTCTCGCACTAAAGAACAACGCACAAAACAGATATGAAATTGCATCGTTCCGAAATCCAGCAAAATAAAATGTCAGGAATATATTTATTTATATTAAAATCTTTCATGAATTTAAATCAATGAATTTTTTAATAATAATATAAAAGTTTTATTTTTCTTTTGTGTTTGGTTTCCCATAATGAATATTACTCATTAAATTATTTGAAACCCAAAATACATTATAGTTAGATTTCTTTGCTGTAGACGGGAAGAAAAGTATGATTCATCATGCATTGAAGTGAAATTTTATTTAAGTGTATTTAATTTTTTATCTCCGATCAACAAGAGATTTAATAAAGGTCTCAGCTTTAAAAATATACTCTTTTAAAACTTTAATCACAATCTTATCTGTCTGCCTGCCCGAGTCAAAATTTCCAGCTAGCATAAATTTTGTCCGCAACTAACTCATACCGATATGAGACCTATAAGGCTCAGTAAGCCTTTAGTTGCCTTTAATTATGTCTCTAATAGATCTGAAACTACTAGAAATTTACAACTGTGAACCACAAAGTCGACTTTAAGCATCTAAAAACCTTTACGCACAATTTTTAGCCCAGATATGATTCCAACTCTTCCTTGAAATAAATTTCAACGCCGGATATGCAGAAAACTGCATGACTTAGGTAGGAATAATCGCTGAAGAAAACAGGATTAAGGAAATGTTACGAACGAGCGAGTGGAACTCCCGCCTACCGTCTAGCGGTTAAAGCGTCAGCCAATGTACATTACGGCAGAAAAACAACACCATGATTACTATGTACGTTGCGGCCAATATGCCGCTGTGAAGCTTCAGCATATGAATTTACATTACGGCGAATAAATCACTTAAGAGTTAGCATGGGTAAACGCTAGTACATGATAGCCATGTACGTTGCGGCCAATATGCCGCTGTGAAGCTTCAGCATATGGATGTGCATTACGGCAAATAAACCACTTAGGAGTTACCATGGGTAGACGCTAGCACATGATAGCCATGTACGTTGCGGCCAATATGCCGCTGTGAAGCTTCAACATATGAATGACACGTACACGACAGTGAGTAACCACAAGCGAGAAGCTCTATGTATGAGCAAGCTAATGGAATAGTGATCATGTAAAAGCTTTCGCCAGCCGTCTGAGAGCTGCAGCGAATATGGGGGCGAAAAGCTTGCCTCGCTCATATGCAAAGTATTTCTCCCAAGCTGGCTACGATAATATTGTAAATATTGCAGAATGGCTCTTATCATCTACAAATTAATAAGGCAAAGCGGGGAGAGAACTTCCCAGTAAATGAGAACTCACGTTCTGATTGTCTCAGCGATTTTAGCGGCATAGTAGATCAAAAGCTCGTACTGGTTTAATATTTATAGCCGTGAAGGAAGTCTTATCCCAGTCAATGTGTATTCAAGTCTAAAAGGAAGCGTGCTGCTACCCAATTACCATTTACATCATCCAAGTATTCGCGTTTAAGTTTGAATTGAACGTGCTGTCTCGTGTACAACGAAACGGTGAGGGGTGAGGTGTTGACTTGCGCCGTGGTCCTAAATCGGCCTTTTATTGTTCCACGCCGTGTGGCCACCCCGATCCATTAAGTCATCCAGTTTTTTCCCTCTTCAGGCTGGCTGATAGTTAGATATTTTCAATAATTAAATAATTGAAAATGTAGTTTATAAATTCGATTGTAATTTAAATGTTTTAAAAAGAGAAACAATAAAATAAAAGCAACTCTTTAAAGGCAACTCTCGCCTTTATTGTTGATTTGGTTTAAATTGACAGAGTAGCAGGTAAGTGGTGTTACAGCGAGTTCTCTCTGCGGGAGCCTTGATGATGTATATAGGATACACATCAAATGTGCTCCCAGTCTATACCAGTATACATAGGGTATACTGGTTTGTAACATGGGCATATTATCCTCCTCCTTAATCCTCCGCACAGCTTTAGAACATTAGAACTTATATATTCCCGAAAAGCTTCCATTAGCCCCACCTACTCTGGATGAAGTTTGTTACACTATCAAGGTCCAAAAGTGTAATAAAGCGCCGGGCATCGATGAGATCTCAGTAAAGCTCATTAATTATGGTGTTAACGGAGTTCAGAAAGCCATTTATAAAGTCATCCAGCACATCTGGCAACAAAAATATATGAAAAACGAGTGGAGCCAATCAGTTATGTTCCCTATTTAGAAAAATTGTGACAAGCTACCACACGAAAACTATAGAACATATGACTACTTTGTACAGTATACAGAATATGATCAATGATCTTACAAAGTAATATCAGATTGTTGTAGAGTATCAAGGTATCTTTAGAGCGGGTAGATTCCCATTGTTCCTCTAACTTAAACTTTGCATGATTCCTCATCCTAAATCCTGCAACCAAATGGTAGTAAATTGTCTCGGGATCAGACATTGGGCTTCTGTTTCTCCAATGATGGGATACTAAATGTCGAAGTATGCCAACAACTGCAAATCCACCTTCAATCCTGCTAGTAAATACCAATTATACTTCTTTCATGATGACGTAAGAGGGTGTAGGCGAGTCTTTCCACACTTGATAACGGAATCTAAAGTAATAGCTATACTGCCGGAATAAAGGATGGGCGACGGGCTAATTCCCCGCCCCTGTAAAACCATACGTTGTTTCAAAACCTGCAACAGACTCTTGGAATGGATTGTACCGATGGCAACAATCCCGCAATTGAAAAATTGACGCTGGCATTGGGTTCTGGAATGTCAGATAACTCATCTATCTTGGCACCGTTAATGACCTTTTACAATAGGCCGCTCAATAAAAATTAAACATAGCGAAAGTCCAGGAAACGAGCTGGACTGGAAATGACTATCGTCAAAAATATTTTAAAGTTGGAGGCCTACTGGAAATTGAGAATTCATATTGGACTTCTTTGTAAATTGGGAGCTCAAATCGCATGTTATTGATTTTTAAGCAATCAATAAATGGTTGTGTGCGATCCGTAAAAAAGCGATATTTTTCCAAATCTGGCTGATAAACGAACACTACCCGAACAATAAAAAGGCCGAAGATACGCAGAAAATGTTCTACAAAACACGTGAAAGGACTGGTCGACTCATTGCTCACAAACGATTCAAAAATTATTGTGGGTGATTTCAAAGCTAAAGTTAGCAATAAGCTTTTTCTTCGCCCACATAAAATTATTTGGGTGTCATCGGATGACAATGCAAAAAATCAAATCGACTGGGTTCTGATCCAACAACGTTGGGGCTTGAGCATACTTGACGACCACATGCACCAAGGAGCCAATTGTAACTTTGACCAAACTGATTTATCCATGTCGTATATCAAACGTGTATTCGATGAAGACCAGCCCTCTACGAAAATTCAACATCGAAAGGCTCCAAACGGCGCATGCGGCGAAAAATTACACGGAGACCCTCAGCAACTAGCTAGCTCTCATCCTCTTCGACAGATCAGTGAAAACAAGCAACGAGCTATGGGTGGAAGTGAAAGCAGGTATTAAGATCATGGCAGACCAGACGATTGGACATCAAGCCTGATACAAAAGAAATCATTGGTTTGATGACAAATGCCAGGATGCATTAGATACGAAGAATCAGGCGAGGAAACCATATTTTGGTAGGAAAATCAGGATGAAATAAGAAACAAAATACTATGACGTCTAATTGAGAAGTATTCATGTAAGTTTAGCGAGCAACAAGGCAATACAAGCATACAAAGTAGTGAAAAGCTTAAAGCAAGGTTATCAGGCTAAGATCACTCTCTGCTCTGATGACATTCACAGCATCATCGCTGATGAAAGCAGGACTAAAGCTGGATGGGCATCATATATCAAGAACCTATAAATATTCCCAGAAAGCTTGTTTTGGGCCTATCAACTCTGGACGATTTTTGTTCCACTATCAAAGCCCCAACGAATAATACAGCACCAGGTATCGATGAGATTTCAGTTGAGGTCACCAGATAGAGTGGCAGTGGTATTCGAAAAGACATCCGTCAAGTCATCAAGCACATTAGGCAACAAGAATATATGAAGAACGAGCAGGACCAATGATTGACACATAAGTAGAGCCAATCAACTTTATTTATTTTCCAGAAAAAAGATTGCAAACTACAGTGCAAAAGCTATAGAGGCATATCACTACCTTGTACGGCGTACAAAATACTTTCGAAAGCCTTAGAAAATAAAATCAGATCATACGCCAAGAGTATTAATGTGAAGTATCAAGACGGCTTTACAGTATGTAGACAGGTGAGAGACCAATTGTTTACAGTCAAGTGGGTACTTGAAAAATGCTGGGAGATCAGCAAAGATGTCCAACAAAGTTTCGTTGACTTTAAGCAAGCAGACTAAAGTATTGATCGTAACGTACTATACCAAAAAATGCTTTGCTTTGATATCCCAGTCAAATTAGTCCATCTTTCTAAAACGACAATGACGTCGACAACCTCTCTAGACCGCATCAATAACCAACTTAGAGATGTCTTTGACACAAATATCGCACTAAAGTAGGAAGATGGGCTGGTCCATGGCCTTCCAATTTGGCTCTGGAAGAGGTCATAAGAAAGCTATCCATCGATACAAGAGGTGCTTTACTATACAAGTTGAGCCAAGTGATTGCCTATGCGGACGACACCAATATTTGGTCACGATTGTTAAAAACCACCAAAAAACTTCAGCTGAAACTGGACAGTGAAGTAAAACTGTGTTGTACCAAGCGTAAATGGTGGTTGTAAGATGACGCAGGGTCGGGCGTTGCTCGTTCATGCTTACCTGTCTCCTAAAATATGATCCCTAGCACAACATAGTGTAGATAGGAACATGCAGGAGATTGTTTCTAAGCTTAATTTCAAATTCTTTTTCTTCTTCTTCTTAGCACTATAGCCCTCTTAGGCCATCGCTTCCTGCAAGCAGTACCTCCAACTGTCTCGGTTCATTGACCGCGTCCTCTAAATTCGAAATTCGAGCAGCGATGAACTGTCTTCGTCAACCGAGTCAGACCAGCATTTCCTTAGTTTCCCCACTGGTCTCCGGCCTTCAGTTCTCCCAACGAATATCTTTCCATACGACTCATGTGTCCAGTCTATTGCAGTTTCCTTAGTCTAACAATCGTTGAGACCTCCGGTTCGTCAAAAATTTCATACAATTAGTGGTTGTATCGAATTTACCATTGGTCCCCGTCTAGCTTCGCTCCGATTTTTCACCTCTGGACCCGTCGCTCAAACGCGTTCAATATATTTGCGAATGCTCAGGTTAGGGTCAAATTACTCCAAATAAATTTTACAATGCCTCTTCCGCCACGGGTAGTCATAGTAGTGCCACGATTCTCAAGAGCTCATAAAGATCTTTTTCCTACGCCTTCTCCTTGGTGAATTCATGGTTATACTGATCGTGCAATGCAGAACGAAATTAATGCCACTCCAAGTACAATGAACTGAAGGAGAGCAATGCCACGGTATCCCCGGAGAAGAACAAGGATTCATGCAGCAACAGCCAGTAGTTGTCACCTCTGAGCGTTAGTTTGGTGCGAGCCTATATCTAATAGATAAAACATGCTGTAGGAGTGTTTGAGTTGAATCCCCTAAATTTCAGGTGTCAGCTTTTAATGATTTGAGGAGTGGGGTGCCGTGTTGAATAAATCACTCATTCTTGTAGTATATCTGGATAAAAGGATCTACTTGGTGACAGAAAAATAGGACAATTGGGTACCAATGATTCTGGAAACCGTCCTGTATTCTAGTTGGCACTACTCTCTGGAAGCCACTGGATGATGCCTAGTGGTTGATTAAGTCGGTCAGTCTCGATGATACTAAAATCAGAAGTAATATAGTGCTAGCAAGGAGTATTCCAGGTCTTTGGCTTTCTTGAGGATTAGCATTGCCTTATGGTATTTGTTGGTTCTCTGCGCTTAGTGAATGCACCTCACAAACATCCTTTTCTAGTCTGCTGAGCCAACAGTTAATGCTTTGCATCATGTTTAACAGGTACTATATCTCTGTGTTGTTGGTGGCCAAAGGAAGTGTGACAGTGGATTCTTCAGAAGACGTGGGGGTATTCACTGATGTCGGGATGTGATATTCGACTCTTGGAGGTAACGTCACGCTAGGCCTGGTTGGCCTGTTATTCCTGGTGTTCGACGTTTTAGGAGTAGGAACTGGTGATGACCCTAGGATTGGAACACCTTTCAACCAGAGTTGGTATGAATGTCCGTTGGAGCTGCTCCCTGGAGATGTGATGAAGCAATCAATCACATGTCTGGTTTAAGATTTCTTTATGAATGAGGCCCTTTATAGAGGGAAATCCCTCCTTCCTTTCTTGTGAACCAGTTATTGATAAACTCCGGGTTGAAATCGTGTCCGCAAGGAGTGCGTAGGGATACACCTGATGGGTGGAGCTCTTGACAGCATATGGCACCGTGGGGTTCTTCTTTCGCTAAGTTTTGCCATTGAGGGCTACGTTGTTCTACCACCATAGTTGTATGTGGATCTTATATAAAGTAGATGTAGATTTGAACAAAAAATAAATAAATTCGTTATAATTTCAATATAGTAGAAAATGACCTCAAGTGCCGAACTTTCACACAACCTAGTAACAAAATATATCGTATATGTAATTCTTTCTTCCCAGTAGTGATTAGTCTATTGGAAACAGAAACCCAAGATCTCATGCCATAAAGTGGGTGCTTCTTATCTATTTGCTTTATCTCATCTCAAGTCACATTACAAAATGTATTTCAGCCACGTTAAATGACTTGATGAGGTGAATGAAAGCATTACCGTACGAATTCTTTTACGTGATCAAAGTCTCAATGCATGGAAACATACCGGACCTTGCCATTTCAACGCATGCAAATAAAAGTCAAACGCCTTGAGTCACCTATCAGGCTTAAAAAATGTGTAGAGTACTTCTAAAACATAAAGACAAGGTTACATTCTACTCTCCTGCAACTCTAAAAAGTAAGATAACCTATCTGGCTGACATTTTCCAATAAGAAAATAGAACTTTTTTTCAGTTTTCACCCAGGACAGCTCATTTTCCAATTCGCAACTTAAATTTCCGCCGTAACCTCTCCACCTTCTTTTTGGCACATATATCCTTTTCCTCAGTATAATTTTTACTCCTAATCATCTCAATCCTACCCTTTTATTCTATTATTAGTAACAAAAAAATATTAACATAATAATAATTTTAATTTTCCCACTAACAACTTTCCATTCATTACTTCCCATGTAAAAAATTTCATTCCATACATTTTCTCCTAAAAAAACCTAATTCTTTCCTTCATACTAACTGATTTTATTCATTAGCTCCCACTAACAAATTTTGTTTTACATACTTACAAAAATCTATCCACGTGTCCCTACTAACCAATTTCATCTCAATGCCCATAGTTCAAGATTCAAGTTACTAATTTAAAGAATGGGAAATCAACAGAAGGTGGCTCCGTTGGTAGCGTCGTGGATTCTCGACCGGGGGTCAAGTTGCCAGAGCGCAGGAAAAAACTCTTTTTGGAATATCGGCAAAAGCAATTGTTTCCGTATAAGTCGATTTGCATTCAACCAAACGCTATCATGGTTATGCAGATCGCCATATGTGCAAAATAGAAATTGTTGTGGTTGTTGATATGGAAAAGATGTGTGGGTAACGGAATCGAAGAGTAATGAACTTCGATTCGGTTACCCAGATGCGGCATCGGTAATTGGGAATGACACGATTGCTGGATTGGATTTTTTGGATTTAAAGGTTTTCGGTTTTTAGCTTGCAAAGGTAGAATAGTTCATTTGCGGCTTCGGTGAAATTTTGGAGTGGAATTCGTGAGAAAAAGTCGTGGTGTGAGATTCAGGAAGTGAGTTTTCAGTTCGGGAAAAATAAGTTTTTGGTTTCAGAGTTTGGGATAGAAGTTTTTTTGGGTTAATTTTTGGCTGTGAGGGAAGCGGTGGTTGACGATAGTGGGGGTGGAAACAAAGAGTTTTTATGATTAGATGGAGAAAAGTGTAAAGACAAGGAAATATAGGGAATAAATGAAAGTTAATGAAAATTGACTTTTAGACAAATGAAGCGGAGAGGGAATAGTGTAAGACGATTTTCGACAAATAAAGTGAAAAAAAGAATAGTGTGATGCATGGAACTAGTGATTTTGGCATAAATTGAACGACATAATAAAGAATCCATCAACAGTTGTGGTCGTGCTAAAGATCCCATTGTTTGCTTTCAATCCGAAGTAATTTATTCCGTGGCCAGACGAACCGTTTCTTTTTTTCGGTGAATTATTTTTTTCTATTTCAAAACCATAATCTCCGAAAACTTTAACAAAAAGGTTAAAGTGACAACGATTGATTTAAAAAACTATTTTCATTGGATTATTCAACAATTTCACCGAGCTGACACGCAGATTGGTGGCTGTTTGTTTTTTTATTGTTTCATTATTTTTGCTAAAGAAAAGTTAATTTGATTTTTATAAGTTTTATCAATCCCCCCTTCCAGTTGGAGTGCGCTCCGCAGCTTCAAAAGAAAGGGTGAGTAATTATTTCTTTTTCTGATTTATCTGCGTGAAATTGATTTTTTTTCTCTTTTGATGATTTTTCAAATTTTTTTGAAACTAAATTATATTAAACTAATTTCACCAATGAGGGAGTTTAAATTAATTTACAGAATTTAATGTGTGTTCATTATTATTCTTATGTTAAATACTTGATTGAAGTGATAAAGTTAGATCACAATTCAAATTTTTAAATAAAATGCAGCCATGAAACACTTATAATATTAGATTTTCATTTCTTAAAATGACCTCCCCCTTTCCGTCCTTTTTCCTTCGTATCAGTTCCTATATTTAAGATGGCTCAGCACGAGCAGAGGGTGTCCCGGAAGATCCGCGACACGACTGAGCGCTAGCCAGCCTCAGTATGCCACCCCGGGTTACTCACCCTTGTGCTAGAAACATAATGTCTGTGACTTCTGCGGTTGTAACAAGGCACATTAATGAACTGTGCATCTTCAAACTTACCCATTCGGGTTCTCGCTATCTATTTCAAAGTGGTTGCTTGTTAGTCAGGTGGTTTGAAGTGAAATTTTGTTCGAGGATCGGGACGCAAGTAAACTGCTCTTAAATACAATTTTTCAGACGCCGAGTCAAATTTCCCATTTAAAAGCGTTCAAAAATTTCCCCAAATGTACTTTGTAAGTTGACAAAAGTTGAACTCTTTGCTGTGGCTTTCTAGTCCTTGAACAGTTTTGAAACTGGTGAGTGAAAATGATATATTCAACTGTAACTGCAAAAAAAATCAAATTGTAGAATATTGAATGGAATTATTATAAATTTTTACACTTTGTACTCCACTCTGGACAGGAGAATCAGTAAATGATCTAGTCTTCAATGTTGTAGATAAGGTAGAAATGGCTCTCGTTGTGAGGCTCATCAGGTGGCGGAGCCAATGGTGATTTTGAGATTAATGGTTCGAACACAAGGAACAAGAATGTCTCGACGAGTTTCGAATAATCTTGACGACCTTTGCACATGTACAGAACAATATGATTAACTTTCGGTGAACTCAAGTACAGATGCAAATGATTGATGCGATCTATCTGGTGAGGTATTTAAAATACATCATTCAACAAGTGAAATTTGAGATACTATAGGACCTACGCAGGTCAAAGACAAATTAACATAAAACATGAAATTACATTGGAAAGATAATTATTTCAGCTTTAATGCCTAGCGCATGCAGCATTGTTGCCAACTGTCAAATGTCAAGATCTCGTGAAGATATCTGTCACTCAACGCATGAGGGTTCATTGGCACCTCACCTTAAGATCGGATTATGCTAGTGACTGGATCCCAGATTTAAATGCACCAACAATTTTAAATGAAAAGAAAAAAATTAGGGTTATGTCATCTTCTGTGATAAAACGAAATTCAATTTCGATGGGCAATGTGGATTTAATTGCTACTAGCAAGATCTACAGAAGAAAAGAAGACTCGTAAGATGGCAGATATATTATGGTTGAGGCAATTTAAAAAAAAAATTAAAGGAGCAAGACAGACCGCATCATATAATTAGTGCTATCGATTATCTGGGATTACCAGAAGAATATCCACTGCCTTTAGTGGCACTAGCTTGAAATAAAAATATTACCTTTCAGCAGGATGGTTCCCCCATCAAAATGGCTGCTTTTACCAAAAAATGTTTTCAGGATTACACAATCGAACTTTTAACATAGTTCAAGTCAGAACCCTATCGAAAATTAGCGAGTACCTTGCCGAATATAGTATATGACCAGGAAAATTGAAAATGTTGCAGAACTGAAGAAAAAAACTTAAAATAGGGTGGAACAAGATATCAAATAGAGTATTAAATAGAACTGTCATTATTATTCTCAGTTATTTATTAGATGCAATAAAAAAGGGAACTTGAACTAAGAACAGTATAAAATGTATCAAATATTACACAGAGTTTGTATGTTTTGATGACTTCTTTTATTCTAATTATATTTACTTTATTGCTGAATTTCCTGGAATAAGTAATTTCCTGATCTTTTGCTTATTGCTTTACGTTGAAAATTTAAATATTCATTCTCCAACATAGCTTTACACATACTAATGTCGAATTGAAAAATGCTGCGCAATATTGATTCACAAATTAAAGCGAGAGTTTTTCCTATGTTAGTAAAATTTATTTACGCTGTCACCATTTTATGCATCATTCGTTGCCATAAAAAAACCCTCATTCCATTTTTCCTCTCGCGATAATAGTAACCATTTCATCCTGGATTCAATCAAGTCATCTCCTTGCTCTGCAGTAATAATCGCGTCAATCTTCAGTGAAAGAGAAAGTTCCATCGATATCATACTATGATTTATCTTCATGGTTTATGTCATATTTCCTTGAGTCAGCTTAAATCGATCCCACTTTCACAAAAAGTCCATTTACCTACATCAAATGGTCTTTGTCGTCATCTTTGTTGCTAAGGAGGCGTCCAGTGTATTGTTCTTGCCAAGTCATAAGGTGGCGGAAATTGAAAATTGGAAATCAATTTCAGCTTTGGAATATCTTTGTAGAGTGTTTGAAAGATAGTTTCACAATGTCCTGACATTTCAACAATGTCTTACACAGTGACATAAGAAACAAATGTACCGAGGCATGGAGACAATCGTTTGTTTATAAAGAGGAACATTCGTAGGGATGCAGCTTGCAAAGTATTGAAGAAATCAAGACGGTTTTGACTCTTCCTTGTTTTATAACTTCTACTGAATTTTCCTTTCAAAGCATTGAAGTGAAAAATAGATTTACTGATCATTCTTAACTAGCCCCGAGTAAAGTCATAAATTGAGGTTATATCAAAGAATCGACCACTCAATTCATTTAATAATGCTCGTCCTTACCAAGCGGAGCAGTGAATTTTCAGAAAATCATAGCAGGATACGATTTTCTGCCTTCCGCCTACTACACATCCGAGGTGACCTATTTTACATACGAGCATATGAGCAAGCACGAGTGTACATGACAAGACCTTGTGAGTTGTCTTTGAATTGCTGAGTATGTGACGTTAGTAGGTGTCACCACGAGGCAGCCACTGCTGAGACCCAATTAAATTATTCGATCTCAAATCGGAACAATTGGCTGAATTTGGGGATATAAAATCATATGAATGAATAATTTTTCAAGAAACTGCCTTTGACATGCTATTTGGGGTAGCCGGAAATAGTCGTCAAAGCCATAGAATAATGCGAGGAATGAAGACCTTTTTGGGTCTATTAAGAAGAAATTAGTGGCTTTTGTTGAAAGTTTCAATACGTTGTTAAAGGCGGAAATTATAAGGTAATTTACTTCGGTTAGCCATTTCCATAAATTTATTCGTAGTTTGCAAATACAGGCATTATATTGTAGAAATAAATTAATTTTTGATTATTAAGACGGGCCACTGATAGGAAGATAAAATATCCGAATTTGAGTTCCAGAGATCAACAATACCAATGGAGATACTCATTCGCTACATTTGTTGAGACTGGTTGGGCTGAGATGGAATACTCTAAGTATTGGTATTTTAGGGTTTTGTAAAATAATATTACAAAACCCTAGTAAAATCGCGCTTGTCTGCCCGTCCGTCCGTAGATCACAGCAATTTTTTCGCGATCCGTATAAGCTACAAACATGAAATTGTGTACATAGGTGTAAAGTGGTGCTCTCTACAAAATTCCACTATAAAAAAATTTAAAAGATGCTTAAGGGGGTCTCCCCATATAGAAGAGGGGCCTCCGAAAAAAAACTTCATCAAAGGTAGCCGACATGGGTATCAAATGAAAGGTATTCAAGGGGCGCACAGAGAGGGGAGTATACAAAAAATTGGTGTCCTCCCCCTCGTGATTGGACACCTGTGACATGGAAAATCAGAAGAAAAAAAATTATTAACGTATGTGTTCATGAGCGCCCTGATCACACATTCGTCAGAAGTTGAAAGTCACTTAATTTTATTAATAATAGTATAATCTTCGAATTTTACAATTTTTCCCAATAAAATCGTATGGATATCTTTAAACTCAACAAAATTCAATAGTTAAGTAGTAACTCCAAGTGTACAATCGGTGATAAGATCTGTGTTATGCTATGGGTGTAAAACATGGACCCTAACCCAAGCATCCGCAAATATCTTGAATGCCTTTGAGTGACGGGTCCTGAGGCGAATAATCGGAGCAAACCTAGACGGGAACCAATGAAGAACTCGATACAACTATGAGCTGTATGAAATTTTTGATGAACCAGAGGTCTCAACGGTTGTAAGACTGCGGAAGCTGCAATGGGCCTGACATATAAATCGTATGGTAGAACAACGGATAAACAGGAAGGCATTCGCTAGGAGAAGGCCGGAGAACAGTGGGGAAACCGAGGAACCACTGGTCAGGCTCGGTTGACGAAGACAGTTTATCGTTGCTTGAATTTCGAAATTGGAGGCCTTGGTCAATGGATCGAGAAAATTGGAGGCACTGTTTGCAGGAAGCGAAGGCCCGAGAGAGGCTGCAGTGCTACGAAGAAGAGTAGAAGAAGCTTAGTGCAAAGTGAGTTATAACGTTTTTGGATTATTTTAAAGCACAAAATTTTTGTCAGATGAAGGAACTGACCTTGAATTAATGCCAAGTGAACTATTATGCTACTCTTTATCATATGAAGATTCGTAAATTGGGCGAATCCGTATGAAGTGTAAAGTTGACGGTAAAAAGACAAGTAGAGATGTCGTAGGGGAAAAGTTCGATTGGCATAGAAAAAAGTTTATATTTCTAGGTAATAATACCCTAAAATCAATCATAAAGTCCTCATTTTAGAAGACAATACCCTGTATCTACGCCCATGTTTTGATGATATATAGTCAAAGCCAAAAACGCATTATTCAAAACTGACCATTTTAAAAGAATATAAAGCAAATCCCAAACAATAACAATACAAAATCTTAATGGTTAAAATGGCCCTCTGAATTTACACGTTCACTTAACCATATTTTATAAAAAAAGTTGTAGCGAATTCAAATTAATTAAGATTATTAAATACTCTCTCTAAAACTCGACAGCAAAGCAAGACTAGTAGGGCTACAAATTCATGAAAATGAAACAAAGCTCATGACACAGTTGAGGAGAAAAATAGCTCAAGTACACAAAAAATCACACTAAGTGAATATAGTATCGAAAATGTTAGCGAGTTTGTGTAGTTTGGCGCCAAAATTACGAAAACGGGCAATGAAAGAGACGAAATACGCCGAAGAATACAGCTCGCAAATAAAATATTTTATTCTGTTCTGCCAATCATGAAGACCAGCTGCACAAACAGGAAAACAAAGCTCCAAGTATATAAATCTGTGATAAGACCTGTGTCATGCTATGGGTGTGAAACATAGACCCTAACCCAAGCATCCGCAAATATATTGAATGCCTTTCAGCGACGGGTCCTGAGGCGAATAATCGGAGCAAAGCTATACGAGGACCAATGGTGAATTCGATTCAGCCATGAGCTGTATAAAATTTTTGACGATCTGGAGGCCTCAACGATTGTAAGACTGCAGAAGCTGCAATAGGCTGGCCACGTGAATCGTATGGACAAACAACGGATACCCAAAAAAGTATTCGTAGGGAGAGCTGAAGGCCGGAGACCAGTGGGGAAACCGAGAAAACGCTGGACAGGCTCGGTTGACGAAGACAGTTTATCGCTGCTTGAATTTCGAAATTGGAGGTCGCAGTCAATACACCGAGACAGTTGGAGGCGCTGTTTGCAGGAAGCGAAGCCCCATGCTAAGAAGAAGAAGAAATATTTTATGATTTGATCGGAAATAGAAGAAAAAATCAACCAACACTATTCCAAAATTATTTATAATTTTAACACAACAGTGAACTTTCATCCTACACCTAATATTTTATAACCTAGTTCTAATGAAACTCAATCAAAAACTTTATCTTATGCTACAAAATTCGATCACAATATTCCTAACCTTCGCGTTTAACCTAATCTCAAAACCTATTAAAATAAACGTAAAATATACCTAACCTATCCCTCATTTTTAACACAAATAAACAACAACACTAAATGTAGCAATGAGCTGAAACTCAAAAACTTGATAGCGACAAACACAAAAACAACATAAACACGAAGAATTTAGACATTGTCGTTCAGCCACCAATACCTTGATTGCTCCGTCTCAACTGGACCAGCTTCAACGAATATACCAAATCAGTATCTCCATTAAAATTGCTAGTCTCGTGAACACAAATTTGGATTTTTTTTTATCTTCTTATCGGTGGCCCGTCTATATATAAATGATATATGATTGGGACGCCGTCAGAATCAAAAACATATCGATTCATGTCCAAATACACGAATGCTTCTGGATAACGAAGCCAGTAGCGAGGCAAGTTGCAATATACCCATCCATAGGCTGGAACGGCTGTGAAATTCAAGGATTTTCACTCACAGTTACAGACCTTGCGATATGATTCCGAAGAATTTCCAATATGAAGATATCGAATCTTGCCACTTTAGCAGTTTGATAAATCCTTCTATTCGACATTTAATACTTCCAATTTGTCTCAGACTTTCTGTACAAATCAGTACATGCACGAAGACATTTCTTTTCGAAAACTTTTAATTTTTCCGTAGTACTAGGACTCTGGTTGTACCAGATTTGACATCCATATGTCAAAACTGGTCTAACCAGGGTCTTTTTGATCAACGTATCTGGAATAAAAGAGTCTTCGTAGGGGCATTACTACTTTTTGTGCCTTACTGAGCATGATTTTGACATGTACAGTACAGTACAGATACTGATCGATATGAAGACCGAGGTATTGAGCACAGGGTTTATGTGGAACCTATTCTGAACTACCCTCACCAGTCGTGATGTGAATATTCTTCCAATTACGTTTCAGGTCTTGACTGACCCCCTGCAGCGTTGTCCAAAACAAGATTGTTTCGCACTTCTGCGCATTGATTTTCATTTGCCAAATGGCAGCACATCATTGAACATTGTTTGAAATGATAGAGATGATGTCTAAGGTTACTTTCGTTATTGCATGTATGGTCGAATGCCGCATGAAAACCAAATTGGCAATTCAGCATCAACTCATATTTCTCAATGTGGGCGTTTAATGCTCTGTTTAGTATCACTTCAAACACCTTGTTGATGTTAGCTAGCAAGTTGATTGGGCGATAGCTTTTAGGGCATGATGATTATTTTCTTTCTTCAAGCTTGGAAATAACTTAGCCTTTTTCCACTCATTTGTGAAATATGAATTGCTGAACATGTTGTTGTACAATATGCAATAATTTCTAATAGCAGCCTCAGGCAAATGTCGGAGAACTAGATTTGGAGCTCCGTCAGTACCACATGCTTTCTTGTTGTTTATCCTGCCAAATATGAAACACAAGTCTTCATAGCTGACAAAATAATCAATAAGATTCAAGCTCGGTATGAGGTCAGATGTTAATGTTTCATCGAAATGAAGAATTGATTCACTGTTCAGGCTTCATTTAAAGCCGGAAACTTTTAGTTCAATGACCTCTGAAAATATTTCATTCCCTCTTTCAAAATATGTTCCAATCAGGGCAAGTTTATGCAATCCCTCACATATAATCCTGTTTCCATTTCTGGTCGGAATTGTAGTATCAATTTCGATACCAGCCCTATCGAGAAGATATGTCTCATAACAAGTAACTTTAAAATTCGATGCTTCACACAAGACTTCTTACAGAATGTGCTATTTACTTTCTCAATTGCCATCTGGGTTCTGTGGGCTAATATCCCTCAATGTTTCCGCCCACTGATTGCTGACCTCAATCCTGAAGTATGAACGGATTAAGTTCCGAACATTCTTCAGGTGTAATTTCAACAAGCCAAACGAGGGATGGTTGTAGCCCAGAAATCGTCGATAAATACTGTTGACGCGTGTGAGAAGAAGGCTTTTCATTCTTTCCAACCTTGCAATGGTTGGCGTTTCATATCCTTCCATAGTGTTTCGATGTTAAAGCTTGGGAAGTACTTTCTCAATCGTTTCCAACGTCAGCTTCTCTAACTTTGACAAATAGAGATCTATTTCATCATTAGTTAGATTACTATCATTAGGAACCATTGAGCAAGAGTTGCCATCATCAGAAGGAAGACATTGCTTCTGTTAGCTAACAACTGGTGTCATACAATAAGTTCAATATTGTTTCAAGACTTTTTTTGCAAAGAATCACATATACGTAAATTTTGGTACAATTATTACGTTTATTTCAATTACTCAGAAAACTGCGAGTATGAGACTCGTAATATTGGCAAGCTCTTCCTGAAAAAATGAGCTAGCCATCGGGTGATGCTTCTTTTTTTAGCCGTTTCAGGAGCTCTAGCTTAGGATGGTTGCCTTTCGACTTTTTTTGCATTGCTAAGTCATCATTTAGATTCTTGATCTGGTTGGGGAGGATGCGAGGAAGTACCACTACCACCCGGATGCCCCAATATTTTGCATGAAATTTTGCAAGCGAAAATATCGTATATCAGTCTTTATAAATTTCAAAGAGTTTAAAGGTGGCGTTTTGATTTTATGGGCAAAAATGTAAAATCTACAAGTCATATTATTATTAACAAAGTTGAGTGAATTTAGATTTCCAAGGTATTTGTTGCCCTTTTTGAATGTAATGATGGAGTCCCCGCAATAAAATTACTTGTTGGCAAAGATTGCGACGTGTTCCCTTGGTCAGTTTTCAAAAGTGAGATGGACAATATAATGGGTATGCGTTGATATAAGTTTAAAGTGAATCAATTTAAAGATTGGTTGGTTGCAGAAAGTAAGATTTTAAGCAAATTAACTCAATTGATTATAACATTGTAATAATGTTAGGTAGGCCATGGACTTCAATGTAGTACAGAGGAGAGAAACTGTGTGTGTCAACTTCAATATTACGGGAAAACGTACAAGTTCACTGCGACTTCAATTAGATGGTCTGAACATATTATTAAAAATGCTCTCAGATCGGAAGAATCCATTGAAATGCGTGCAGTACCAAAGAAAACTTAACCAGTGACCGATCATTGAATCGTTACATTAGCTAAGTGCGACCTATTCCATTGCACGCAGAACTGAGAATGTTATTTCATAGTAAACCCTACGACGGCAATTAGTAGGTGCAAAACTACTTGATAGGATTCCCCAAAAAGTTCCTCTCCCTAGAGCTGCAAAATTTGAAGAAGAAGAAAAACTTTGCAATCTCTTATAAAATCTAGTGCAGATCACACCGTGAGGAGAAATGGCACAATATCCTCTGGAGCGATCGAACAAAGATTAATATGTTTGGTAACGATGCAGAATGAAACGTTCGTTGACCGGAAGGCAAGGAATTTCACGCTAAGTTTAGAAAAATAAGTTAAGTAGACAGACCTGCACTCATGTCATATTGGTTTTGTACTCAACTTACGTAATGCAGTCACCAGTAACGAGTAAAGTCAAGAAACATGCCAAAGATGCGTACACTAGGGTGTCCCAAAAAAATTAAGGATATTTTTTTTTTACGCATACCCTCTTAATTTGTTTGAATGATCTTGAAACAATTGTAAACCAAATTTGGTTTAGGTAGGATCACAATATCCCGTGCCGACTTGCATAGGAATTTGTCAATACTTGCTAACTACGGCCGACGCGCTCGAACGATCGATGTGCTTGTTATAATTTGTCTTTCTTTTACAGTAAACAGTGACGCCATAACATGGCTATGTGCAACCAATGTGTTGGCATCGACAAAGGGCGATGCCGACGTAGGAACATGTAAATTAGTAGCTTAAGCAATGAATGGCGATGCCGACACAGGAACATGTAAATTAGTATCTTAAGCAATAAATGTAAGACTAAGTATTTTATTGTTCACGACCTTTTTCTAGAATACATTATATGCCATAAATTTAGCACCTATTTGTTAGAAAATAAGTTATTGTAAAAGGACACGAGTAGAATTTAGAGCAATATGGTATTATTAATATTGTTACATGTACAAATAATTACATGTACAAATAATTCTGCGAGCTACTGTCGCAATTATTTTCATCATCATTAAGAACGTCAACAAATGAATTTACTCGAACCCGCGAGTAAATTCAACAAGCATAATCAACATCTGCAAGCGACGTCACTCCATTCATGAATTTGCTCGAACCTACCAGGTACCTCTCGGTAGAACGTTCGCCAATATGCGAGAAATGGGTGAATACTTAGAGACCCTATATAAAGGCGAGCTGAATGAATGGGAGATTCATTCATTCGACCGCGATAAGAACTGCGAAAGTGTGTAGGAAGTGTGTTTCGTAATAGTGAAGTGATTTAGAAGACAATTGCGATAAGAAATTTATGGACAAGTGTTAGATTTTATTTTAATAGTGAAAATTAAAATTAGTGAAAGTGTTAAACTGATTATTGTGCACTTTCTTGAATTAAATAAACTCTTTTAACTTAAATTAAAAGACATTGCGTTTTCACTTTCCCGGAACGTTAAAATTATAGGCCGCGAACCAATAACACGCGACAGTGGTGTCAGAAGTGGGATATGTCGGTCCCAGTCCCTTTGGTTCTCGTCAACCATCTTGGCAAGGTGTTTATTGAGCGTGCCGTTGAAACGTTCGACCATTCCATCGGATTGGGGATGCAGCGGTGTTGTCCTCGTTTTCCGTATTCCCAGCTGCTCGCACATTTCGCTAAAAACTAGTGACTCAAAGTTTCGGCCTTGATCCGAATGTAGTTCACAAGGCACGCCGTACCTGCTGACCCAATTTAACACTAGCTGTTCGGCTACCGTAGTTGCTTCCTGGTTGGGAATGGGGTAGACCTCGGGCCACTTGCTGAAATAATCACCTACAACCAGCGTGTATCGATTTCCCCATTCAGATTCAGGAAAGGGTCCAGCGATGTCAACAGCAATCCTTTCGAATGGCACGCCTACGTTATAGGTTTGCATTTGTCCTCTCAGTCGTCGTTTTGGGCCTTTGACGGAAGCGCAAATGGTGCATCTGCGACACCAGTCCTCTACGTCTTCTCGAGCGTGGAGCCAGTAGAATCTTTCCCGCAATTTCGCTAAGGTTTTGTTAACACCAAGATGGCCTCCCGAGGATCCTTCATGCATTTCCTTTACCACATCGTGGATTCGGCTTTTGGGTAGTATAGTTTGCATCCTATAGGAGCTGCCATCTGCCGTTTCCCATTTCCGCTTGAGTACACCACCCTCCACCTGAAGGGAGTTCCATTGTGCCCAATAGCTTTTCAGGGTTGCGCCATGCGTTGAAACGTCCTTCCACTCAGGTCGCCCAGTCGTCTCCTTCCATACGAGCAATGGTCCGATGTCTTCATCGGCTAGCTGGGCATTTCGAATCTCCTCCGATGACCAACCTTCATCGAATTCGGCCGTTATCAGTCGCAGATCAACGGGCGGTTCCTTTTCCTCAATCCGTCGGCAATGCTTGCAGTTAGCTGGACATGGGCGACGAGATAGGGCGTCAGCATTTCCATGAACTCCGCCCTTTCGATGAACAATTTCGTGGTCGTATGACTGCAATCTTTCGATCCATCCCGCAACTTGTCCCTCGGGGTTTTTGAAGTTAAGTAGCCATCTCAATGATGCATGGTCCGTTCGAAGAACAAATTTCTGGCCATATAGGTACTTGTGGAACTGCTTGGTGGCCTCTATTATAGCCAATAGCTCCTTCCTGGTCACACAGTAGTTCCTCTCACTTTTTGAAAGAACTCGACTGTAATACGAGAGGACTCTTTCTTCGCCATTGATCTGCTGGGAGAGTACAGCTCCAATACCGCCGTTGCTTGCATCGGTGTCAACCACAAACATTTTTCCGGGTTTCGGATACGCCAGTACGGGTGATTCACATAGCTTTTCCTTCAGGGTCTCAAAGGCTGTCTGGCATTGTTCATTCCAGACATACGGACGATTTTTCTCGGTTAGCTGATGAAGACACTTAGCTATTTTGGCAAAGTCTTTGACGAATCTTCGATAGTAGGTTGCCAGGCCCAGGAAACTTCGTAGTTGGCGCTTGTTGTTTGGTGTTGGCCAGCTTTTCACGGCTTCAATTTTCTCAGGGTCTGTTTTGACCCCTTCAGCTGATACGACATGTCCCAGGTATTTTACTTCAGCTGCGAAAAGGGTACACTTGTCGGGACTAAGTTTCAAATTTGCCAGTCGCAGTCGGGAGAAGACCTCTTCTAAGTTCCGCACATGCTCTTCGAACGTTCTCCCGATGACGATGATGTCATCTAGGTACACCAAGCAGGTTTTCCAGGTTAGACCACGTAGCACGTATTCCATCAAGCGTTCGAAAGTGGCTGGAGTATTGCAAAGCCCAAACGGCATCACCACAAATTGCCACAATCCGGTCCCAACTGAAAATGCGGTCTTCTCTCGGTCCTTCTTGTCAATTTCTACCTGCCAGTAGCCACTCTTGAGATCGAGTGTAGAAAACCATTTTGCGTCGGCCAAAGTGTCCATGATGTCATCGATACGTGGGAGCGGGTAACTATCTTTCTTAGTGACGTCGTTAAGCTGCCTATAGTCGACACAAAAGCGAGTGCTACCATCCTTTTTCTTTACTAGAACTACAGGCGCGGCCCATGGACTTACAGAAGGTTCGATAATGCCTTGCTTTTCCATGTCCGAGATCAGCGCGCTCACTTCTCCTTGTTTGGCTATAGGGAGACGTCTTGGTGCTTGTCGAATCGGCTTGGCTCCCTGTGTGTCTATGACGTGAGTTACCAAACTCGTTCGGCCTTGGTCATCCGGGCTTGTTGAGAAGATGTCACTGTACTTGGTGACCAGATCAGAGGCTCGTTTGAATAGCTGCACCGGCAATTTGACTTGCTTCAATATTGCAGACGTGGATTCCCGGGCTTTGTCTGTGTCTTGCCTCCTTTTCCAATGATGGTTGTGAGTAGCTTCCAAAGAGGTGATGGTGGAAACAGGCTGGCAGCTGCCGATGACTTCTCCCGCTTTGATGCTCGTGGTTGAGTCTGCGGTGTTAAGGACTCTAACCGGCACATATCCGTTCCTTAAAGATCTTACAAGGCATCGTCCTACAATCAAGCTGCGCAATGCGGATGTCTTCGTTGGCTCTATCAGATAAGATCGGTGGTCTCCAGAATCACCATCAAGCTTGGCCCATACAATGCTTTCGGAAGAATTCGGTACATCAGTGTCAGTACATACCACTACATTCATCTTGGGGATTTGGACGCTGGGATCCTCCATCAGTACTTCGACATTCTGCCATTTCAAGACACGTTTTCCCAAGTCCAACGTGATTCCATGTGGTCGCAGAAAATCCATTCCGAGAATGCAGTCATCCATAATGTTCGCGACCAGAAAATTATGTCGGAACACAAGGTCTCCCAACTGTATCTGGAGGTTGACCTCTCCATGAACAGGTGCAGTTTCTCCCGTAGCTGTCCGTAGTGAGAAAATTCTGCCCTTGTGAAGTTGTTGCTGTCTAACTAGGTCTGGTCGGATAATCGATCGGGTTGCACCAGTGTCGATTGTTATGGTGCAGTGTTCTCCGTCAACTTGACCCGGAAGGCGTAAGTCCGCTTCTCCACGATGTAGTCTTGACACGGTGATGGTGGTGCTGGGGACGTCGATCCTCCTAGCCAACCTCTGCCCCACGAAGTTGGCTCTTACATGTTTCCCGACCCCTCTGTTTGAAGGGCTTCCATTCTGGGCTCCTGACTCGGTCTGGATCTCCTCCTAGCTGCACACCCTGGACAATAGCTCGGTTTTCTTCGCTTCTTGCAGTCTCTTTGCAGGTGCCCCTTCTCTCCGCAATTCCAGCATCTAGGCGCACCATTAACATGCCGGTCTCGCTCAATTTCCACGCGCTCACACCTGCACTCGTCTGTCACTACCTCACGAACCCGGGCAGTGGTACGAGTCACATTTTTCGCTGCCTCAAAGTTCAGACTATAAGCCAATGCGTCCTTAACCGTTTGCTTTTGAGCTAAACGCACGGCTTGTTACAATTCCGGGTCTTTTAGTGCGCTGATGAATGCCTCTGTCGCTGCATCATCTCGATGTTCTGGGTCGTAGGCTGGATAAGCCAAAAGTGCCAGTCGCTCAATATCTTGGGCTAGCTGCTGTAGGGTTTCACCAGACTTCTGCATTCGATGCCTTAGCTGTGACCGATAAATCTGCTTTAGATGATCGTCTCCATAACGCATGTCGAGCGCATTCATTATAGCATTCGGGTTTGAGTGCAATTCAACGGGGATCGTCTGCAACAGCTCGGCAGCTGGGCCTCTTAGAGCAAGAATCAATGCAGTTGCTCGTTCCTGTTCATTCCAGTGATTTATGCGAGCGGCTGCTTCGAACTGGGTTTTGTAAATAGTCCAGACCGTTTGCCCATCGAATATTGGTGCTTGCACATTTCTAGATGAGCTTTGCGCTGCTGTTATAATTGGGGCTGGTGAGGCGGTTACTATTGCCTTCGCTGCTTCCAAATCCTTTTTCACTTTTTCCATCTCATGGTTGACCTGGCTGATCTCAAGGTTGATTCTCTCCTCGACCTGGTATACCTTCTCCTCGACGCATTTAATTTGGCTGTTGAGACTACTGAGCTCCGCTTTTATTTCGGTTGACTGTTTTTCCAGCTTCTGTGCGATGTCCACCTTAATTTCGAACGCTTGTTGGTCTAGCTTCGCTGATTGTTCATTAAGCTGCGCTGATTGTCCATTTAGCTTCGCAGCTAAACTGGATGTCTGTTCATTTAGCTGCGCTGATTGTTCGCTTAGCTTCGCTGATTGTTCATTTAACTTCGCTGTTAAATTGGATGACTGTTGTCGCTGCTCTTGCTGCATCAGCATCAACATCTGCATCAGCGCATTTTCTGGTTCCTTTGGTTTTGGTGTTCCGGCTTCTGCGCCTTTTTCTGCATCTGAGAGCTCACCCAAATCCAGATTCACGCCTTCCGACTCGATCGCATCACGCAAGCGTGCAATCAGTATGGCCTTTGTACCTTGTGTAGCCAGATTTCGTTGTTCCAACTCCTCTTTGAGCTCCGATATGCTCAATTGATTAATTTTAAGATGTAAATTTCCTGGCATTTTTTATTGTTTCGGCTATTTTTTAAGTTACTTTTCACAATTGTCTTCTAAATCACTTCACTATTACGAAACACACTTCCTACACACTTTCGCAGTTCTTATCGCGGTCGAATGAATGAATCTCCCATTCATTCAGCTCACCTTTATATAGGGTCTCTAAGTATTCACCCATTTCTCGCATATTGGCGAACGTTCTACCGAGAGGTACCTGGTAGGTTCGAGCAAATTCATGAATGGAGTGACGTCGCTTGCAGATGTTGATTATGCTTGTTGAATTTACTCGCGGGTTCGAGTAAATTCATTTGTTGACGTTCTTAATGATGATGAAAATAATTGCGACAGTAGCTCGCAGAATTATTTGTACATGTAATTATTTGTACATGTAACAATATTAATAATACCATATTGCTCTAAATTCTACTCGTGTCCTTTTACAATAACTTATTTTCTAACAAATAGGTGCTAAATTTATGGCATGCAAATTAAAATTGTTTGTTAGCAAGTAAGGAATTAGTATAAAAGGACAAGGACATGTGATCGTAGATTTTTGGCCAGTTGTTTTCACACATTGTTTTTGTTCGGTCAACATGTCAGTGGAATTACGCAGTTCCAAAAAGGATATATTATTAATAGGTGACGAAAAACATCAAATAACGGGATCAAAACTTCCTTCTAATAGACAAGTTTTAGCAGTGTTATTTTACAACATTCGTCAAGTGAATTTAACTGTAAATGAAAGTGCAAATCTCAGTCTTCGCGAGTATATTATATATTGGGAAAAGGCGCGTATACTTACGAAATCTTTTCCTAATTGTGTAAAGAAACTTGTGAATTTATATCAAGTTTGGAGGGATTTGCAAAAAAATGCACAAAAAACCCAAGACGTATTTAAACAGCGTCGACAAGAGTTTGTCAGGAACTTAGACAATTTGTTTGATATTGCCCACGCCGACGCCGATTTTATCACTCCAAAATTAGTAGTGGCACTAGACAGGTGCCAGTTAAGTATGAGAGACTCCCTGTATATTCTTGAAGCTACTATTGAAGCACTTGGATACAATACTGATGAATTTCCGATAAGTAAGTCCTCAATACAAAGAATTCGCACCGAAAAACGCAAAGAGCGCGCGGAATCCATAAAAATTGATACTCAAAACGAGATGCCAGAAGTTGTGACAGTTCACTTTGATGGAAAATTATTGCATGGTTTAAATGCTCGGAAGAATAGCGTCTTCCGGTAGTTATTTCATATGAAAGTAAAGAACAATTGATTGCTGTGCCAAAATTAGAAAACTCATCAGGAAGAGAACAGGCAGAGGCGGTTTGGAAAGCACTTGTAGACTGGAATCCAGAAGATAAAGTACAAATTCTTTGTTGTGATACTACAGCGTCAAACACAGGCCGCATTAATGGTGCTTGTGTACTTTTTGAACAAAAACTTGACAGAGAATTGCTAATTTTTGCCTGCCGCCATCATATGTATGAGTTAATATTAAAAAGCGTATTCGAAGCAAAAATCAGTCAAGTGACAACAAGCCCGGATATTGCGCTTTTCAAAAATTTTCGAGATAACTGGAAGAGTGTCGACCCAAATAGAATACAGTGCTATAAAGACAAGCTAGATTTGCATCTGACTGTTTCCGAAATAGAAAATATGACCAAATTTTACCAATCTGAATTGACCAAAGATATAGTCCGAGATGACTATCGAGAACTAATTGAGCTCTCAGTGATATTTTTAGGCGGAGATAAAGATCGAAAATTTAAAATCCGCACCTGGAGGTGCCATGCACCAAGCCAGGTGGATGACGAGGGCGATTTATGCACTGAAAATAGCACTTTTTAGCGCTCAACTGAAAATGACGAACAAAGATAAGGCGGCACTGTTTGATGTTTGCTATTCATCGTGACATCCTACGTGAGCCGTGACTCCAATGTATGTTGGCTGTAAAAGCACCTTATCAAGATTTGTGCTTTTTAAAGGCGATGAAGGCTTACGAAAAAATCGATACTAACGTCTCGAAAGCAGCTTTACAGAAATCAAGCCAGCATCTATTGTATTTAACCGATAAAATAGCTGCCTTATCATTATTTGACGACGATGTGGACCAAGAAATTAAAATAAGAATGGTTGAAAATTTAACCAAAGAGAACCCATCAACCCATGATAAACGCTACATTCCATCCAAAGAAGAACTCTGTGGTTCATTGTATGGTAAGTTTCATTAGTAAATATAGTATTGTTTCTTTTATGTTCCATTTTTAGGGTTTTGTAAAATAATTTTACAAAACCCTTCTAAAATCGCGCCCTGTCTGTACGTCTGTCCGTCTGTCTGTCTGTCCGTCCGTCCGTCCGCCTGTCCGTCCGTTTGTCACACCACTTTTTCTCGGGAACTACTTAAGCTAGAAACATCAAATTTTGTATGTAGGTGTAAAGTGGTGTTCTCTTCAAAGTTCAACTACAAAAAAGGTATTTAAGGGGGATCTCCCAATATAGGGGAGTGACCCTCCGAAAAAAAAATTAATTTAAGGTAGCCGATATGGGTATCAAATGAAAGGTCTTGATGAGAACTTTTCAAAACAAGTCTTAGTTTGGCAAAGTTTGCTTCGAGGGGCGCACAGGGAGGGGAAATACACGAAAAGTTTGTGTCCCCTCCCCTCGCGATTCGACACCTGTGATCCGAAAAATCTGAAAAAAATCATGATAGTAGGTACCCTTAAATTCAATGAAATTCAATACACAGATAACAACTTATAAAATGGATCCATTCTGAAAGTTTCATAAAGATTGAACCATAATTAACGAAGTTATAGCGGTTTGAATTTTCCTGTATTACTATGGAACAATATGCGCTGCATTTATTACTATGGCAACATATGGCTATGGAACAACATGCGCTTTTTACCGACTCAGACACTACAGTTTTGCTAGGATTTGCATGAAAATTTCAGGAATGAAAGGTATCACATATATCTTTGAGAATCGGTTCAGCTAGTGGTATCAGTAATCGTAAAACAAAATAGTGGCTGTTTTAAATGCGAAGGTTGAATAATTTTGAGTTAGTTTTTCCCAACTTCAACGTTTAAGGTGCATGCTTTGAACACTTGATTCAATTTAATGAATGACTGAAGATGAGTACCCACAATTAATAACCATAAGTGAAACCAGTCAAAAAGGCGGGAGAGAGCTCCTGGCAAAAGGGCTTTGTAACCATTCTAGGATTCGAAAAAATTGGCCATGAATCGATGACAACAGTACAGGAGAGTGGCCCCTGAAAAAAAAAATTCATCAAACGTAGCCAATATGAGTATGAAACGAAAAGTTTTCATGGAAGCTTTTCAAAACAGTTGTTAAACTGTCAGTTTTTGCTTCAGTGGGCACAGGGGGGAAATACATGAAAAATGTGTTTCCTCCCTCGCGAATGGATATCTGAAATAATTATCAAGGGAGATATTTATGAGTATAACCATAACGAAAACCCCAGAAGTTGAGATTCGTTCAACTTTGTTAATAATAGTATGATCTTTGAATTTCATATTTTCTCCAATAAAATTGTCTTTGACATGTTTCTTGATTTGATTCGATCTGGTGACTGTATTTTGTAAATTGAATACAAAACCCTTCTGACATGAGCGTAGGTCTGTTTACCCAACTTGTTTTTTTTTAATTACATATTCTTTTCATTTTTTATTTTAGACAAAAACATCTACGACTTTGTATCAGTCAAAAGTAAAGCGTTGTTCACCCGGCTTCAAATTGATGACAGTTTTCTGAACGAAGAACTGTCTTTATGGCCAAATAATGCTTCGTTTCAAGATGCCAAGAAAAAGGTTTCAGTGCTAAGGGCAGTAATTGATACAGCTGAAAGAGCGGTCAAGATGATGCAAGAATTTCATGGTTTAATTACAGTTGAAGAATTTTTATTACGCTGCGTACAAGAATACCGGAAAATTTATCCAGACTGTAAAAAAACAAACCTTAAAAAAGAAGTTTGTAAAATAATGTTTTTTTATGTTAAATATTAAATAGTAATATGTTTTGGGTATATAAGTGTTTTATTTACTAAACAAACTCGAACTTCCAGAAATCTTATATACTAACCCGGAACAAAAATTTATATTTTGTGTTTGGTATCAAGTCGGCACGGGTTGTCATGATCCAATCGCAATAATATTTATTATTTAAGCGAATAAGACCATTTAGAAAAAAAATAGAGGGTATGGAATTTTATTTTCGAGGAAAAAAAAATCTTCCCTTATATCTTGGGACACCCTAATGTACACGTTTAAAAGAAAATCCATTGGCTCTCCATTTTCAATGGTCGCCATTTTATTGCAGACCAACAAAAATCACTCAAACCATCAATTCCCAAAAATATTTATGTTATTCATCTTATCTGAAAATTTTGAGGAGATCAAATCAAAACTGCAGTGTCTGATTCGATGGAAAGTCCATAGAATCCCAAAATGGTGTATTATTGTTGTTGTGATTGGAGAAATTTCAAACGACTATAGCTTCTGTGAAAATTATTTGATTTTCGTAAAACTTATAGAATATTAGAACATTTTGTAAGACTACTTAAATATTGAATTTTGTTGAAATTTAGGATTTATATAGGACTTTATTGGGAAGATCTGAAGAGACAGTTACTCAGAGTTTTTTTTTTTGAATGCGTCGCATTATATTGAATTTTTTTTATCTCTGAGAGCTGATCATGAATTTGGAATTCATGAAAGGATTAGCTCACATTTTTTTGTGTGCCTCCTTATACCGATGTATTAGACATTGTCTTGTTGGCACAAAGAACGAAGCGACGAGGTGTGAGTGCAAATCACTTGAGCGTTGTGCGGCGAAGAAAGAGTGATGGCGAGAGTAGTAGAGAATGGAGGTAATAAAAAAAAAATACTAATATTAACAAAGTTGAGCGAGTTTTGACTTATGAGGTGCTTGTTGTTGTTGTACTTATGAACATTTGCCTGCAAAATTTTTTTCAGATAATATGTGTGCAATCGCGAGAGGGAAATGCAATTTTTTTTTATATTTTCCTCCATGTGTGCCTTTCGAAGCAAAAATTTTCAATTCAAGATCTGTCTTGAAAAGTTCTCATCAAGACCTTTCATTTAATACCCATATCAGCTGCCTTTGATGATTTTTTTTCGGAGGCCACTCTCCTATATGGGAAGACTCGCCTTAAATACCTTAAACATTTTTTTTTGTATTTGAACTTTCAATAGGGCACCACTTTACTCCTATATACAAAATTTGATGTTTCTAACTTATATGGTTTGTGCTGTGACACACGGGTGGATGGACGAACGGACAGACAGGTCACGGTTTTAGTAGGGCTGTATTAAAATTATTTCATAAGACCCCGATAAAATCGTTGAAGCACGGCGATGACAGCTTCATGGTATGATATTGTTTTCATGACAAGTTGTAGGTCTGATGCATCGAATTGATGGCATATTGGCCAGATTCGTGAACAAGGACTTGTTGGTGAAAGTAATGGAATCATATGCCGAGGATAATATGCCATTGTTGTGGACACTTTAGCAGGTCAATGATCCAAAGCACTCATCTTGATCGATCAAAGCATGGTTCCAAGAAAATAATATGGGCGTCCATGATTGACCAAAGAAATTCTCAGACTTCAATCCTATTCAAAATCTCTGAAGTGAACTCAAACGAGAAGTTTCAAAGATGGTTTGACAAAACAAAACCCAATTATGGGAGAAAGTTCAAAAAATTTTGTACAATATTCCTATAGAAACTTGTCGGAAGTTGATATCGTCCATGGCCGGAAGTATCGAAAATATCCTTAAAAATAATAGTGGGTATTCAAGGTATTCGATGCATCTTAACTAATTCTGTAAAGTAAGGGACCATAAATATCGAAATTTTTATATTAATTAAGATGTTTGTTGGGCACGCCTATTTTTGTGGCCATTTGATAATTGGCACATTTCATGAATTAATTAAATGTTAAGTACTTTTTAGAAGTTTGTGAAGTCTTTTATTTTTCGCTACGAAGGCGAAGTGTGTTTATTTTGAAGGATAATAAAGGAAAGTATGAGAATTAATTTTATTTTAGAAAAAAACTGCTCACATCTATTATTTATTCCAGGAGTACAGTTAGGAAGAGTATTATGTATGAGAAAATAAAATTGTTTTGAATTGTTTTTCTACTCATTTAGCAATGTTTTTAGAGGTAAGCTCAATAAAAGCTGCATATAGCTTTATATTATCTTTCATTACCCTAAATCAACTTACTCATCCAAAATCTGCAATGCATTTAAAAATTTCTTGGAGCATGTTTTTTTCATCTTCCGCCCACATCTAAAGTGAAGTTTGATCTTACCGCATAAATTTTGTAAATATTTATTAAAGTTAAGTATCCCAGACGCAAGTATAAAGCTTCGGCAAGTCCATGTAATATACAAGTACATATCAATATCATTGCTATCAAGGGAAAGCGAAATATGTTATATATGAGCAAAATGGCAAAAAAGTCATAAAGCGATTTCACGGGTATCTTGTGGTATTTATTTGCCACAAGCTTTGGGCAGTGACTTTCCAACCCACCAAGTCAGAATTTCTTGTTTGCTGGGTCCCTTTTCTGTGTCGCTTCCCAAGGATTTCTTGAATGCTTTATGGATACCAGGGACTGCGATGAACATTCCAATGTGTTTTGGGAGTTTGTGGAGTGGCCTTTGTATAAAATGACTTCACGCTCAATATTCCCAACTCAACACGATACTCTCGATTTCCAGAATTTCATTGAATAGACGGCTGCTGTCACACTCTAGGTTTGATTGATAGAAAGTAGGTCAATGCCTTCGTATACGACACAATTTGCTTGAATTTCAATGGTTTGCATTTCCTGCGTTTATTGTTGTCGATACGTCTTCATTTAACGTTATTTCTTTGTAATGCTGTAGAATGTGAATATGTGGAAAGCGTCAGAGTGACAGTATGTTTTCAAAAAAATCGAAATGTTAAAATTGTCAAAGTTTTTATGCTCTTTAATTTAAACTTTTAAAAAATGTCGATCTATATCCCATGTAATAATAAATATAACCATTGCAACTTCTGAACTCGCATTCAAAATTTCTAATTATATTTTCAAGCATTTGCGTGTTTGTGTTTAATTTTTGTAATTTCTCTTTTTTTCGCAAATTCTTTACAAAGCATTGGGCAGTCAATTTTTTTCAATAGATATTTGTCATCATTTATCGAGCTTGCGAAGTAGGTACAAGCCTGAAGTAATTTATTATTCACCATTATTCGAATCCTCGATTTGCTTTTTCTATATTTTATTTGTGAACATTGATTTGGAAATATTCTACGAGTACAAATTGTAATAATGTGTTATTCATATGAAAAATTGTGATTAAATTATTTTCTTAAATTGCCAAATTAATTTAAAATTTATTTAAAAGGCGGATATTGTTTTGATTATTAAGGTTGCTTTTTTAAAAGCTACGATCAAAGTTTGTACAGTGAATAAAATGAATGATAGACGCACTGAACCAAATCCCGTAGTAAATACTATGTAAAACGACGTTATTTCAACGAAAAGCATCGTTAAAAAACCTCCAAAGTAGCTGATCGTTACGACAAGGAAACGAGTTTCGTTAACTTTTATTCAACGAATATATTCGTTGTCACTACGAAAATTTTTCTTTCATCATTCCCGAAATGTTTCGTACATTTAGGAAATTATTCTTATGCTGATGAATATCATTCCTCAATGAAAGTTTTGATGTTTTTAGTAATAGGAATTCTGATTGTTATTCAACGATATGATACTTGGGTTTTGACGAACAAATTTCATTGATTCAAAGAAATCATACGTAAGAATGCATGAATTGATTTCTTTATTTTAAGTAATTTCACTTTAATCTAGGACGTGTAAATTTCGTAGCTTGACGTATTCATCCCTAAATATGTTTGTGATGTATCAATTTCTATAATCTAAACTCAGGTGAAGCAATGCATAGACTCCATTTAATAAAAGTAAGCCTTCTTCAAAACACAGGAATTAATGCAATAAGAAAAACATCTGTTTACTGTAAACTACATACGCACAGGTTAGAACTCTTTGTTGCCTGGTTGTAACATTAAACATTAAACTTTTTTATGATTTAATTTTTAAATCATTAAAATTTTTTATGATGGGTACATCAGTTTTTTATAAGAAATTATTGTCTTCCTCGGACTATAAGTTGAAGTCGAAAATGCGTAATACATAATTAAAAACTAAATTCAATGAGAAAAAAAAAAAATTATTCTTGAACTATTGACTACATTAAAAGGACGGCGCATATAGTTATTTGTTCCGATGTTGATTAAAAGTCTTTAATACCTGTCTGTTAAATCTTATGAATATTATGATCAGTTCGCACTTCAAAATAATTAAAACAATAGATTTATTGAAAGAAATTTGAAGATAAATTTATTATTAATAAAACAAATCCATTTTTAAGATTTAATACTGAGTTACGCATCTGCAAATAAACTGGCGATTAAAATTTCAACGCTTGCAACTTTTTTCCCTTCATAAATTTCATAAAAATATCGTTGAATAAACGACCAAAAATTAAATCCAGCTTTTGGGTACTCCAAATTAAATAGATAAAATGTTTTAAAACAAATATCGACAGCCCTAATAAAGTTAAAAAATTTGTATTTAACCCCGTCAATATAAAGTAAGAACTTAGTAATTGTTGTTATGCTGTCCCCTATGGCAAATATTTGTGGTTGAATACTCCTTTTTTGACCGTGCTGAAAATTTAAATGGTCCTCCAACTGCTGTATTTTTGCTTTAATGCATATAAAAGATTCCTGAGAGTCAAGGATTTTATGCCTTATTGGCTTTTTCCCCGACCCTTTTACAATACTTTTATTCAATGGAGGAAACGCTCCATGCAGGCACCATAAAATTGCTGCTGCTTTAAGGTCTGAAATTTATAAAACATATGATTTAATTATATTTACATTTGTTTGATGTAAGCAATATTTTACAACGACATTGTGGTTATCTCAAGAGATATTTTTTGTTTAATTGTTGCTGTGAAATTATTAAACTATATAGAGATGTATTTAATTTTTGGAGAAAATTTCAGTTACTATGTTATCTTCAATAAATCCTAATTATAGGCATATATGTGCTGCTTTTTAAACTCTAACGAAAAAATCTTACTACTCGTAACAGCAAAAATTATAGTTTTTTTCAATATTCTGCATAAAACAAATAAAATTATATCTCCACCTTCATTCAAATTCGTGTTCTCCTTTATATCAAATAATACGTTTTTGATTAGCTTGTCCTTAATGCAGTGCTCCTTTAAAATATGATTCAAAATTTCATTTAGTTTTGATTGACAATCATCCATTTTTGTTTGAATTTTAAATTTGAAGTTGAAATCCATCTCGATCTGTGAACGACAGTAATGAGAATTTAGGACATAAACAACATATTTTACTAAACTAAATATCTTACCAAACGATAACCGGTGGCTTTTGTATATTGGGGCCATTCATGGAAAATTTCTTCCATTTCTTTAAATTTAATATTTTCAAGTCGAAAATGCGTACATGCCATCCAAAGTCTTTCAAATTCTTCTGCACTTAAATTATCATATTTTAAAGCCTGTATTTGGGCTTTAATAGTGTCGTTCATTTCTGAAAAATACATTTTATTAGGTATTTGCTTTAAAAAAGTTTGTGATATTTATTTACCTATTGGGTGTTTTTGAGCTTCCTCCTTCGGTTGTTCGATCACGGGCTTAAATCTTGCTTTGATGTTACAAAATTTATTATAAATCTTTCCTCGAGCACCACATCGATAAAACTCCTTAAAAAACCATTAATATAACTAAGATTTTAATTTTATGATTTGGCTACCAATAACCAATTTTTCAGTCGGATATTTAGTGATGATTTGTTTTTCCAATTTATAACTAGTTTTCAAATCCAGTTGCAACTGATGATCATCATAATAACGAGCTATTGAATCTATTATTGTGAATCGGCATTCGGAATTAAAATTTTTATGTTTCTTGTAGTATTCATTTAAAAAGCAGACTCTCGGTGATTTTTGAAGGATTTCTTCAAGTGTGATAATATTATCTGCAGTCATTGGTGTGCCTTCAAGAGATGATGACCTTATGGATGCAGGTGTCACACTTCTACTAATATCCTCGGGAATAGGCGAAAAAAGATTCCACGCATCATGAAGCGGTTTGTTTATTGAGATTCTCCAATTTTCAAGGCAGTGCTCGAATCGAAATATCGTTCCCCACGGGGAATTTTCCAGAAATTTCGGTATATGGTGTCGTTTAATTATTTCCAAAATATGTAGATTAACACTTTGTGCTGAGATAGTAAAGTATTATTCCATAATCTGAATCAAGAGCAAATTGATGACTTACTCAAAAAATATGGATATAAGGCTGGCAAGTCCCATGACAAAAGTATATTTTCCAAATCCTTATCTTCAATAAAAATTTGATTACAGTTATCAGCTGATGAAGATATTGGAGCAATATAAATTGGCGAGCTGGTGGGAATTTCCGCATCGTGGTCAGGGTTTTCAAAGCTTTGGAATGCTGGTATAAAAGAAGCCTGCTTGTTGTATTGTGTTATCCTGTGATGTTGTAGCTGGGTTATTTCTGGGTAAAAAATTGGAGTGTGCATCAAAATTCTCTTTTTGTTTGCATTTCTTCCTATTATGCGAAAGAAGACTCAAAGTACTGTTTTATGCGAATCATTTGTAATCCTCTTGCAGTATTTACGATATTTACTGATGGGCCTAATAAATCCTCAATTTGAAGCAGTCGAAATTCTCCATAGGAGTTGGAGACCACTTGAAAGCTAGCATAGTGCTCATTATATTGTATTTCATTTACGCGTTGGCAAAATAGTAAAACTCGTTTTGAATTAATTGCGATTATTTCCAGGATGGTATATATTTCTACATCAGTAGTAAATATAGCAACATTGCACCCCTTTTCATAAACTTTAGAATCGTAAATTATCTTTTCATAATATGTAACGTCCTCAGTAATCCTAATGTTGAGCATGCTTGAAACGATACTGCGGAAGTTTCCAGTTTTTTTATTTTTTTTATCAAACTCGATGCCACCCATCGGCTTTTCACCATTCAGCATACGATAAGCAAACTGAAGCTGATATTTTTTTGAAATTGAAACAGGAATATTTTTCCTAGATGTGATGCAATGAGAATATATTCTAAACTGCTTGCGTTTAGCTTCGAATTTGAAACACCAAATATTTCTTAATGGACCCGTTCTTTCAATTATAGTCGGATAATGTATAAGATTGTGATGCTTTGGTTTCAAGTTATCATTGAATAATCGAATATACTCTTTATTGTGCCATTTTATTTTCTTCCTCAATGATTCCAATACGCTTAATTCAAGTTCAAAGGAAAGAAGACAATGAATTATTTCTAAGAAAATTATGGCAAAGCTGCATACTTCATCATCTCTTGGTACAAAATCCCCAACCATTAGAGGAAAAAAATGTGCGAAGGTCATCATATCCTTCCCAGACATTTTAAGGCGCTTTTTTTTAAATGAACATGTTTTATATCAGGCGAATGGCTTTTTCTTTCGATTTTCCCATAATCAAAAATTTTCTTCCGAGCATTCAACTGCTCCAAGGTAAAATATTTTGCTCTTTTTGTTAAATATGTTCTAATATTGACAAAATTGTAATGACATATGCCTTCGTATATATCGTGCATGATGTCTGAATAAAAGTTACTAGCAACATGAAAAGAAGGAATTTCATTAAATATCGATCTGCAGGAAATGCCAACTTCTGAAGGAGTATTTCGCATCAAGTCCAATTCATATTTTTCTACAGTTCTTAAGCCATTGGCATCTTCAAGACACATGGTTTTTGTTTCTAATTTTTTTTGTAACACATTCTACAAAATGAATCTGCTGAAAAACCGTTAAAACCTAGCATATTATTCAGGCTTAAATTGTCCCAATTTACCAAGCTGAAGATAAAAGATACCTTCTGGTCTCCTTCATCAGTTCGAATGATTAATCCATTTTGTTCCATATCTATTATTTCTTTAATCAAGCCTTGCAGACACTTTTCCGTGCCATATTTTTTTAAGTCTATTGACTTTATTACGGCTGCCAAATAAATTTCATCGAGTTTAGAGCTCTTCGTAATACATGGAAAAGAAAAGTAAAAATTCGCAATTGAGTGCTTGACTGAATGTGATCCCAATGGATTATTTACTTCAACTTCATCTTCATATAAAATGAACGGCACCAGTGTTCTTCTAGGATACAATTTTCTTTTTTCTTTCCATATCGAACCTTGTATAAAACTGGATAATTTATCAGACGGTTGACTTTCTTTCTTTCTTATGAAATTCAATACTTCCTGAAGAATATGTTGCTTTTCAAAGATTTGTTGAATTTGGTATTTTACAGGCATAACTACGCACTTGGTTTTATTATCTCCGTAATGATTATTTCCGACAACATCAATCCTTTCATTAACTATCTGCTCTTTTAAGTCTTGGCCATATCCTTTTTGCTTCAGAATTTCATAAAATAAGTAATCAGTTTTGAGTGATTTGAAATGATTTTTAAAGCGTTCAATTATTTATATCATTTTATTCCCGTTTTCTGATTTTCCAAATGTATCATTTTCACAAAATTTTTCCAATGCATCTAGAACTGGAGTCAGGATCAATAATTGCACCTTATTTTGAATATCGAAAATATCTTTCCTAGGAAAATTATTTTTGCTGTGCAAAGCCAAAGAAAATTTCAAAGCACACTCTTCCACTTTTTCTATAGAAGCCTGCTCATCCCAAATAACTTCACGACTGATTTCTTCACGATAATTGCACGCTTGATTTTCTCCTTCATTTCCCTCATTCTCAAAATTGTCAGAGCTAGTTGTTTCCAATTCATTCTGTTCCTCATATTTGGATGAATCTTTCCTATCACTTTCCAAACTTTCCAAATGACAACGAAAAATATGTCTTTTCAGACGCCAGAAACTCGAGAAGGATTGTCCACAAGAATTAAGTGTACATTTATATATTGTATCATGACCTCTTTTTATTAAGTGGTCTGTTTCTAAATGGCTTGTTATTTCTTGTGAGCTATTGAAACATTTGCCACTGTCTGAACAAGCCATTATATTTTAAAAAAGTATTTCTAATCAAACATAAAAAAATTGAAATATGCACGTCTTAAGAAATAAATGTACTTACTGCATTTCCATTTCTAGCTATAGGATTCTTCACTTAAACTGCTCAATCACTTGCTCACTTATAAAAAGCACTTTCAGCACACTATTTATGCACACTTTACTTCGTAATGACACTCAAACTACAACTGATCACTAAAAATCAAATCACAGATGTCAGGCAAATTCTTTCTAAATGAAGAAAAAAGAAAAGAATAAGATTTTTAACGAAAATATTCATGCGTCTAGGGAAAATTTCGTACACGCAAGCAGCCGCGACTTAAACTTTACAGACATTTGTTTTGTTCGGTGGATGCTGAACACTTTGAAACGTTGGACTAGGACGCGAGCATCGTTAAACTATAGAAGGTTTCTTAGTGCAAGGAAACTATTCGTACGTCTAAGAAAAATTTCGTACAAGAAATTTTTCCCGACTTAAACTTTACAGACTTTTGTTTTGTCGGATAGATACTTAGCGCTCTTAATCGTTGAATTAGGAAACTAGCATCTTTGAACTATGTAAGATATCTTAGGGCAGAGTAAGAAATACATACTTTCAAAGAATACTTTATCTGACGAATCTGCTTTCGTTAATTCAACGTAATTCCGAGTAGCAAGCGTTAATAATGTACGTATTTTCTCATTGTGATGACGAAAACCTCCGTTAGAACAACGAATGAAAGGCGACGTATGAATTTCGTTAATATTACGAATATTTTTTTTCAGTGCGGTTTTCAGTGAATATCGGCTATATTGTATTTGTCAAGAATTGTTTCTCCATAATGTTTAGCGTTATATTCACTTCAAATTGAATACTTAGCATGCTTGAACATTTTATTAGCGAAAAAACTTAACCGTTCCCTCCATCATCTCTTCATCAATGTAACCTTTTTGCAATCTGAAGCATTGACTAGCCAAAATAATTGACAAAAGACAGACTACAGAAGCTTCACTGTCACCGCAGAAGGGATCAATCAACGCGTAATCAAGAGGTGTTCTCGCGATGTCACCTAGTTTCTTGCTCATTCGCTGCGCCCTATTGTTTCCTCAAAGAAATCTAGCCAGTTCTCTCCTGGGAATCGTCATCAACAGCATAAAAGGATCATCTCAGTAACTATATTAATTCAGAGAACCAAAAGCAAACGAGACTTGATTAATGAACAAGCTCATTAACACAAGAGGACGACAGATAAGGGCGTTGTTCAGAGAAATGTTATTAGTGCGTTACATCAGAAAGGAAATGTTACTATAAATTATACGTGCAGGCAATCTCTCTCTGATATTTGTTTGAATGATGAGGAATGTTTAATATTCAGTACACGTTTGTTTGCAAAATTTCATACAGATTTGGTCATTAAGTTATGAATAAGTATAATAGATGTATTCAAACTGCATCACTGCATTTTTTGTAACAAACTCCTAAAGAAAAGATAAACATATAAATTGAGACTATGTCTAGCCTTATTTAAAATTCAAATCAGAAATTTCGAAAGCATTAGTATAAATTGAAGTTTAAGTTCAACTCTATAATTTGATTATTTAATGACATAATAGTTCAAAACTGTGCAAATAAAATTTACTCCATTCTCCATGAACAATGCCAAGAAATTTACCGGGAACGAGTACCCTAAGAGGGTACCGAGCTTGCCGACAGCTGACTAGTGCCTTTGACAGAGAGTAGGTCGCCAAGAACCCTTCGAAAAATTCAAGTCGGGACTTGGGTTACGTAGGACTGTTTCCCTTATAGTAAATGCTGGGCTTGAGTCTCGGGCAGCCAGGTGTATTTTATTTAGTTAATATGAATTAAATGTTCAAGTTTGATTGTTTCCACTATTTCTCCGAACGTCCGTTTAAAATCTTCATCAAAACCCTTGAAAGGACATCATTATTGACCTGTCAACGCCCGGAAGGAAGGACTCTGAAGTGAAAGTTTTAGTAAAGCCTTGTAAAATTATTTTACAATATCCCAAAAAACGGGTCATGGTTTGGACCGCTTTGTGACAAAGAAACTAAAAAATTGCAAAATGAATAAAAACTGAACGCGTGATGCACTTTTATCAAACTTACCTGCACGCTTCCTGATCTGAGTAGACACGTCAAAAACCTCGTCCTCGAAACTTTCATCCGCTTCTTCATCTCCTTATGCAATCTGGCGCAGTGCCCTTTCAGGTGGCCACCTCCCTGACTACAAGAACTCAATTAAATCTTTAATAAAACTCCACCCCACCATTAATTAAACTTCACTTTTCGCTTTTTGACACACACCCGCCATGTGGTTGTGTCAACTCGACTTTTGACATCCCACGACAAAACTGAAGTGGGATGGGAAGCAGTCACAACGGACACGAGATGGAAAGCCACATGGCAGCAAGGTGCATTAGTAGTGTCGCCAGCGGCGTCGAGTGATTCATTACAAGCTTTATGAAATTTCTTGAAAATAACTTTCCGCATAAATTGCACTCAAATGAAATGTGGCCCACTGGCGAATCCAATGGTTTATGTCCTTCAAGCTGTGTATTATCAATTAACTGGAATTTTCAACACAAATTGTACTAATAGCCCAGTCATATTAGGGCTTTCACCTCGGAATGAAAGATAATAAGCTGCAAATTGGTATGAACCTTTGTTTTGTCATTCTAAATGTTGTCTCAAAAGTCTAAATCGTTATCGTGTTCGCGTCTCAAGATATTCAAGGTCAAAGGTCACAAAAATCGGTTTTTCGCGAATATCTGGCTTCCTATCGGTTAAATGAGATTTGCATTTATTATAAAAGTTGTAGGCTATAAAATTCCCTACAACTTTTGTTTAAACTTTTTTTTCATACGACCAACCGTTTTGAAGGTAGAGCGCGAAGAGTGCACATCGTACAGTCATATACGGCCTAATGCAAGGTCAAGCGTGAGTTATGGTTATCAGTACGTTATAAAGTCAATTATTTACTTGGAAATTATAATTATTAAACAATGCCTATTATTTATGTACTAACTATTAATTATTTATATTTAATTAAAGTAAGTAACTTGATTATTTATATATAATTATTCATATTTAACTATTTGACAAAACAAAGGTTCATACCAATTTGCAGCTTATTATCTTTCATTCCGAGGTTGACCCCTTTTTTTACCTAATATGACTGGGCTATACAACTTTTCAAAAACTTTGGTGAAAGTTGGAGCCGAATTGCGACCTCTAACGTGGTCAACAATCTCGTTATATACATACACACATATACAGATATATCCATATATATGCATATATATACATATGTGTATATATATAGATATATATATATATATATATATATATATATATATATATATATATATATCTATATATATACACATATGTATATATATATGCATATATATGGATATATCTGTATATGTGTGTATGTATATAACGAGATTGTTGACCACGTTAGAGGTCGCAATTCGGCTCCAACTTTCACCAAAGTTTTTGAAAAGTTGTATAGCCCAGTCATATTAGGTAAAAAAAGGGGTCAACCTCGGAATGAAAGATAATAAGCTGCAAATTGGTATGAACCTTTGTTTTGTCAAATAGTTAAATATGAATAATTATATATAAATAATCAAGTTACTTACTTTAATTAAATATAAATAATTAATAGTTAGTACATAAATAATAGGCATTGTTTAATAATTATAATTTCCAAGTAAATAATTGACTTTATAACGTACTGATAACCATAACTCACGCTTGACCTTGCATTAGGCCGTATATGACTGTACGATGTGCACTCTTCGCGCTCTACCTTCAAAACGGTTGGTCGTATGAAAAAAAAGTTTAAACAAAAGTTGTAGGGAATTTTATAGCCTACAACTTTTATAGTAAATGCAAATCTCATTTAACCGATAGGAAGCCAGATATTCGCGAAAAACCGATTTTTGTGACCTTTGACCTTGAATATCTTAAGACACGAACACGATAACAATTTAGACTTTTGAGACAACATTTAGAATGACAAAACAAAGGTTCATACCAATTTGCAGCTTATTATCTTTCATTCCGAGGTTGACCCCTTATTTTACCTAATATGACTGGGCTATAACCTCCAGAGCAATTAGATTCTCTCACATACATAAGTCCTAGGAGTTTCTTATTAGAATGAGATTGCAGAAAAGCAATTTACGCACGGCGTAAGTGATCAAGAACTTTCAGACGTAACTGCACCAAGAAGGATTCTTGTAAGAATCAATTACTAGATAATGTACTAGGGATACTTCACTTTTGATTCCTCTTGGAAATATAATCCGAGGCGATATTACAAGCACTCGCTATGCCACTTGCCACTAAAATTTGATGGCCTGATTAAAATTCTGAAAAATCTTAGGTGAGTTTACAGTTATGGTCGAAAAATTACCGCAAACCAACTCAATATGAAGCGTTTCTGGTAAACCGACGTTTTCGTCACCACATGGTCAACGTCAAGTCTCCTTCAGTGGCAGAGCTTTACATTAAATGGTGAACATTAGTGAATATCGCTGCATGTGTTATGTAACAGATAGAGGCATAATATTGCCGCAAAAGCAGCATACGCGTTGTAGATCAAATAAGGGAGTGTATTAGCTGAATTAATACACACTGTAAATTAAAGAAAATGTAGCTATGAATACGGATTAGTAAAACCGCTACCTAAAGTTTTTTTCCGATATATTAATTTGTTGGGTTAGTGCTAGAATGCAAAAGGACCACACAAAAACAAAATAATGATGGGTTTTATTTTAAACCAAATATTTCATTTCAAAGTGATTGCTGTATTCTTAAAGTCTATTCATTATAATTATCTGCATAAAATTAGCTGAGTACAAAATCTATCTGATGGGAGTATAATTCTATACACACAACTTGGTCAGACCCTGCTTGAAGAATTCGATCGTGAGTTGGTCACTGTATAGGTCTAGTTTGGATACGTTTTATGTCGTTTATTGCATCTATTGTACATCTCATTAGGTGGGTCTTGTTGGTCTAGACGACGGGTAAAACAAGTTGTGTTGTATCTGAATTGAAAGATAAAATAATTTAAGTTTATCGCGAAACTGAAAACGTAAAATTTTTTGGTGGTAAATTCTCGTTTTTCCTCCGCCATCCATGATTCTTACTGTAAATAAATACAATACTGGACTCATCAGGTCAAATTTTCCCAAAATCTTCTCAGAAAAAAATAATAAAGTATCAATTGAATTTTCCAATAACAAAGCACTTAGTAACGTTAAAGAATGGAAAATACATTATTTTCGTGTGAATAAAAATGAAAGTAAAAATAGAATTGGAATAAAATGCAGACACCAGGTATTTCGATTCCCGGAAACCACTTAGAGATTTCATTGAATCGAAGAGAAAGTAAAAAGCGTTCAGGAAAAAGGTGAAAGTGTCGGTTTCCTGCTTCCTTCTTAACTATCTGCTGAGCTTCCGTGCAATTGAATTGAAATTGATTTTGCCGCTGGGATCAACATCCTTTCGTAACATTTGAAATTTCTTATATTCAAGTTTCCACTCAACTCTTTGTTGGTTGATTGCGTGAGATATTTAATACAAATCTATATTTGAATTAGATACAAGAATATGAGTATGAGCATCTTAAACAGTGCTGAGACTTATTTGGACAATCTGCGTGTTCATTTATTTAGTTATTTTTTTTAAACTCTCATTAGATGCAATATAGTATTATCTTCTAGAAAATATTTTTGCATATAGCAGTAAATAGTGGCGTGAAACCTTCCAAAACCTTTAAATTACTGCAAACTTATCCTCGTTAGAATCATTTAACACGCAAGCAGAGCTCAAGCAACCAGAATATAATAAATTGCTGTTGTGATTGACAATTACCTAATACCTAGTAACCAAAATTCTATGGAGCCTAATGAGTTTCAATCTCCTGCTTTGCTTTGGTATTGGTTTTGGTCTGAAGAATTTACCAAATTCAAAGTGATGTCTTCTTACCTTAGCATCTATACGACAGCAATTATAGGAGCAAAGATGTTCATCTTGGAAACGTTTTCAGGATAATGATGGAAGCAATTTATTGTAACTGAAATGCGGTGTACTATACGTTGCGACTGAGCTAATTGGAAGGCAAACATAGGATTTATGCTACAAAATATTTCCTACTAAGCTTCATAGAATACATTTACGATAGAATAACCAAAGAGAATAATGACTGTCTTCATTCTATTTTGTGTGTAATATTTCGATTTGATTAAGAAAATGAATTTTCAAGAAAAATTAGGCATTTTCTTTTATTGTTAACTTTCATAGGAAAAATGGTTATCTGAAAAGGTTAATATCATCTGGAAGATACATAAATCAAACATAAGTAATTCATAAATAGGATATCAATAGTTCATGAAGGCACGAAAATAATTTTCCCGATTATTTCTCAATCAATAATTGCAGTTATAGGTTTAAATACAAAAAACATATATTCTGGGGTAACCTCATAGAATATTTTGAAATCTTTTTTTGATCAACTAAGATACTACCACTAATTCCATATAAGCAATCTTCAAAACATTTTCACAGTCTTATCAAAGAATTTTTAAGGTATTTTTAGGGTTTTGTAAAATAATTTTACAAAACCCTACTAGTTTCGCGACCAGTCTGTCCGTCTGTCCGTCCGTCCGTCCGTGTATCACAGCAGTTTTTCTTGGAAACTATTTAAGCTAGAAACATCAAATTTTGTATGTAGGTGTAAAGTGGCGTTCTCTTCAAAGTTCAACTACAAAAAATTTTTATAAGGTATTTAAGGGGGGTCTCCCCATATAGGAGAGTGACCTCCCGAGAAAAAAATTTCTTTGAAGGTAGCCGATATGGGTATCAAATGAAAGGTCTTGATGAGAACTTTTCAAAACAGGTCTTAGTGTGGCAAAATTTGCTTCGAGGGGCGCACAGGGAGGGGAAACACACGAAAAATTTGTGTCCCCCCCCCCTCGCGATTGGACACCTGTGATCCGAAAAATCTGAAAAAAATCAGAAATGTAGGCCTGGGTGAGTACAACAACAACAAATACGTTAGAAGTCGCAATTCACTCAACTTTGTTAGTAATAGTATGATTTATCGATTTTATGTTTTCTTGAATAAAATCTTAACGGTACCCTTAAATTCAATGAAATTCAGTACGTAGATGTCTATTTATATTTATATTTAGCGAAGTTATAACGGTTTGAATTTTCCTGTATTACTATGGAACAATATGCGCTGAATTTATTACTATGGCTACATATGGCTATGGAACAACATGCGCTTTTTATCGACTCAGACACTACAGTTTTGCTAGGATTTGCATGAAAATTTCAGGAATGATAGGTGTCATGTAGATCTTTGAGAATCGGTTCAGCTAGTGGTATCAGTAATCGTAAAACAAAATAGTGGCTTAGATGCGAAGATTGAATAATTTTGAGTTATTTTTTCCCAACTTCAACATTTAAGGTGTGTGCTTTGAACACTTGATTCAATTTAATGAATGACTGAAGATGAGTACCTACAATTAATGCTCATAAGTGAAACAAGTCAAGGAGGTGCGAGAGAGCTCCTAGCAAAAGGGTTTTGTAACCATTCTAGGATTCAAAAAAATTGGCCATTAATCGATGATAACAGTACAGGAGAGTGGCCCCTGAAAAAAAATTCATCAAACGTAGCCCTCATATCGGCTACGTTTGATGAATTTTTTATGAAATGAAAGTTTTCATATGAGCTTTTCAAAACAGTTGTTAAACTGTCAGTTTTTGCTTCAGTAGGGGCACAGGGAGGAAATACATGAAAAATGTGTTTCCTCCGTCGCGGATGGACATCTGAAATAATTATCAAGGGAGGTATTTATGAGTATAACAATACCAAAAGCCTCAGAAGTCGAAATTCGTTCAAATTTGTGAATAATAGTATGATCTTCGTATTTCATATTTTCTCCAATAAAATCGTCTTTGACATGTTTCTTGATTTGATTCGATCTGGTGACTGCATTTTGTAAATTGAATACAAAACCCTTCTGACATGAGCGTAGGTCTGTTTACCCAACTTGTTTATAGTTGTTGTCTATTCCTTTCACACAAACTGAAATTTTTACTTACTTAGTACAAGGTTAGCATTTTGGAAATTCGAACAAAATATTGTGCCATAAATTTCAATACAAGTTTAACTGCTCACTTGGAGTTTTCCTAACTAGTTTTCCCTCTTATATCTATCAAGCATAAAATTTTTCATAAATCATAGCTTTTAACTTTCAATTTGAAAACCATCTTCTCTCCGTCAACATAAAAATGTAACTTTTACATTCGTCAAGCTGGTAAGACTAGTTTTACCTACCAATTCAATCATGAATTTTTTCTAGTGTAGTTTTCGTTCGAACCAGGAAACGTGGGAAATTAATGGCGCGAATAATTAAATTAGAGATTTATTGCCCGCAGATTGTAAAGGTGATCTGACAAATGGTTCTGTTTCTCACAACTCCCCAAAAAGGCAAGTCACATGGCCAAATCCATGGCAAGATTAAAAAAGTTTTTTCACACTTGGTGTAATAGCCCAACCGTTGCGTACCCAAAGGAAAGTTTTATATAATTTCTAGCTGAAGGTTTGGAAAGTTGAAAATTCTAAAGGAAAATTTTAATTGGAAGAAAATAAATGAACGGCCAGTTAATTTATGCTGCGCATTAGCCAAATAACAAGTTGGGTAGACAGACCTATGCTCATGTCAGAAGGGTTTTGTACTCAACTTACAAAATGCAGTAATCAGCAACGAATAAAATCAAGAAATTATTTATTGGAGAAAATGTGAAATTCGAGGATCATACTATTATTAACAAAGTTGAAAGAATTGTGACTTCTGAGGTATTTGTTTTACTTATACCCATAGATATCTCCCTTGATAATTTTTCCAGATTTTTTAAGAAACACATTTTTCATGTATTTCCCCCCTGTGCCCCCACTGAAGCAAAAACTGTCAGTTTAAGAACTGTTTTGAAAAGCTCTCATAGAGAACTTTCAGTTGATATTCATATCGGCTACTTTCCATGAAACTTATTCAGGGCCCACTCCTCTGTACTGTAATCATCGACTCATGGCCTATTTTTTCGAATCCTAGAATGGTTACAAAGCCCTTTTGCTAGGAGCTCTCTCCTGCCTCTTCGACTTGTTTCAATTGTATTTACTCATTTTCATGATACCTATCATTCCTGAAATTTTCATGCAAATCCTAGCAAAGCTCTAGTGCCTAAATCGATAAAAAGCGCATATGGCTCCATAGCCATATGTTTCCATAGTAATACAGGGCATATTGTTCCATAGTAATACAGGGAAATTCAAATCGCTATAACTTCATTAAATACTATTCGATCTTTATGAAACTTTCAAAACAGATCAATCTTATAAAAAGCCATCCGTTTGCTAAATTTTATTGAATTTAAGGGTACCGTTTGGATTTTATTCAAGAAAATATAAAATCGACAAATCATACTATTACTAACAAAGTTGAGTGAATTTCGACTTCTCATGTATTTGTTGTTGTTGTACTTATTAAGGCCTACATTCCTGATTTTTTTCAGATTTTTCGGATGGAAGGTTTCCGATCGCGAGGGGGGGTACGCGAAAAGTTCGTGCATTTCCCCTTCCCCTGCCCCCCTCGGTACTCAAAAGGCAATTTTAAGACTTGTTTTGGAAAGATCTCATTGAGACCTTACCAATGACACCCTACTCGACTACCAATGGAGAAAATTTTTTTTTGAGGGGTCACCTCCCTATAGGGGGAGACCCCCCTTAAACCCCTTTGAAAAATTTTTCCACCCTTGAACTTTCAAGAGGTCACCACTTTTGACCTTTCCACAAAGTTTCATGGCTGTAGCCTCTATAGTTTCGGAGAAAAAGTGCTGTGACATACAGACGGACGGACGGACGGACAGACGGACACAGGTCGTGATTGCAATATTTTAGTACAAAACCCTAAAAAACGTGCAGTGATTTTTATGAAAAATTTTCCCAGGCTTCATTCAATCAACATTGAAAATGCAATGCTTTCACGTCTCCGTTGAAGAAAACACGTTCCATAAACACTGCAAATCAAAGCAATTATTTTAAAATCAAAACATGTTGGTCAAGGTTGATGGACATTTATCAAGCTTTTCTATCTGAAAAGGAATGCCGCAAAGTGATTACTATTCAAGTGTTTCCTTATATTTAACGTTTCTAAGAAAACACAATGATAGTGTTTTTCTATCTCAAGGCATCTCATCAGATACGAAGTTAAAATTTTGATTCGAAGCAGCTATGAAATATTATTCTCGGTACTACATACTCTATTTGTCAACAGATTGTGAGTATTTTTTCTCAGGAATGGCGAGATTCTCGAGATAAGGACGAATTGTGTCCCGGCACTTAGTGCGTTTTTGACTTTGAACAGCTTGTGAATGTTTTTCGTTTAAGTACTTAATTAGATCAGGTCAAGGGATATTAGGTTTTTTTAGGGTTATGTACTAAAATACAAAGCCCTATTGCAATCGCGACCTGTCTGACCGTCCGTCCGTCCGTCTATATGCCACAGCAATTTTTCTCCAAAACTATAGAAGCTACAGCCATGAAACTTTGTAAAAAGGTAAGAAGTGGTTACTTCTTGAAAGTTTTGGGGTGGAAAAATTTTTCAAAGGGGTTTAGGTGGAGTCTCTCCATATAGGAAGGTGACCCTTCAAAAAAAAAGTCCGCCATTGACAGTCGAGTAGTGTGTCATTGGAAAGGTCTTAATGAGATCTTTTCAAAACAAGTTTTAAAATTTCCTCACACTACCGTGGGGGCACGGGAAGGAAAAATCTGAAAAAAATCATGAATGTAGACCTTTATGAGCCCAACAACAACAAATACGAGAGAAGTCGAAATTCACTCAACTTTGTTAGTAATGGTATGATTTATTGATTTTACATTTTCTTCAATAAAATCTTAACGATACCTTTAAATTCAACCAAATTCGATAAACAAATGACTATGACACTGCCGTTTTGATTTGATCTCCTTAAAATTTTCAGATAAGATTGATGACATGAACGCTTGTGAGATTTCATGATTTGAGTGATTTTTAGGGTTTTGTACTAAAATACAAAACCCTATTGCAATCACGACCTGTGTCCGTCTGTCCGTCCGTCTGTATGTCACATCACTTACTCTCCGAAACCATTGAGGCCACAGCTATGAAACTTTGTGGAAAGGTCAGAAGTGGCGACTTCTTGAAAGTTGTGGGGTGGGAAAATTTTTCAAAGGGGTTTAAAGGGGGTCACCACATATAGGAGAGTGGCCCTTCAAAAAAAATTTCAACGTTGGTAGTCGAGTAGGGTGTCATTTGAAAGGTTTTAATGAGATCTTTCCAAAACCAGTCTTAAAATTGCCGTATCGGTACCGTGGAGGGGAGGGGAAGGTAAAATGCACGAACTTTTCGCGTACCCCCCTAAGCGATTCGACACCCTTCTTCCTAAAAATATGAAAAAAAACATGAATGTAGGCCTTTATGAGAACAACAGCAACAAATACCTGAGAAGTCGAAATTAACTCAACTTTGTCAGCAATAGTATGTTTTATCGATTTCAACATTTTCTTGGATAAAATCTTAACGGTAACCTTAAATTCAACCAAATTAGATATACAAATGATTATTTACAAGATTGACCTGTTCTGCAGGTTTTATGGACTTTCCATTGAACCAGACACTTTCCATTGAACCAGACACTGCAGTTTTGATCTTATCTTCTTAAAATTTTTAGATAAGATCAATCACATAAATGCTTTTGGGATTTCATGATTTGAGTGATTTTTAGGGTTTTGTACTAAAATACAAAACCCTATTGCAATCACGACCTGTGTCCGTCTGTCCGTCCGTCCGTCCGTCCGCCTGTAGGTCACAGCACTTTTTCTCCGAAACTATAGAGGCTACAACAATCAAACTTTGTGGAAAGGTCAGAAGTAGTGACTTCTTGAAATTTCAAGGGTGGGAAAATTTTTCAAAGGGGTTTAAGGGGTGTCTCCCCATATAGGGAGGTGACCCCTAAAAAATTTTTTTTCACCAGTGGTAGTCGAGTAGGGTGTCATTGGAAAGGTCTTAATGAGATCTTTTCAAAATTGCCTTATCGATACCGAGGGGGGCAGGGGAACGGGAAATGTACGAACTTTTCGCGTACCCCCCCCCCCCCCAGTTGGACACCTTCCATCCGAAAAATCTGAAAAAAAATCAGGAATGTAGGCCTTAATGAGTACAACAACAACAAATACATGAGAAGTCGAAATTCACTCAACTTTGTTAGTAAAAGTATGATTTATCGATTTTATGTTTTCTTGAATAAGATCTAAACGGTACCCTTAAATTCTATAAACGGATGACCATTTATAAGATTGATCTTCCCTGAAAGTTTCATAAAGATTTAATGGTATTTGACGAAGTTATAGCGATTTGAATTTTCCTGTATTACTATGAAACAATATGCCCTGTATTACTATGGAAACATATGGCTATGGAGCCATATGCGCTTTTTACCGACTTAGACACGACAGCTTTGCTAGGATTTGCATCAAAATTGCAGGAATGATAGGTATCATGAAGATAAGTACATATATTTGAAACAAGTCGAAGTGGCAGGAGAAAGCTCCTAGCAAAAGGGCTTTGTAACCATTCTAGGATTTGAAAAAAATAGGCCATGAATCGATGAATACAGTACAGAGGAGTGGCCCCTGAAAAAAAATTTCATGAAAGGTAGCCGATATGAGTATCAACTGAAAGTCCTCTATGAGAACTTTTCAAAACAGTTCTTAAACTGACCGTTTTTGCTTAAGTGGGGGCACAGGGGGGGACTACATGAAAAATGTGTTTCCTCCCTCGCGAATGGACACCCGTGATCTAAAAAACCTGCAAAAATTATCAAAGGAGATATTTATGGGTATAACTATAACAAATACCTCAGAAGTTAAAATTCTTTCAACTTTGTTAATAATATTATGATACCCGAGTTTCACATTTTCTCCAATAAAATCGTCTTTGACATGTTTCTTGATTTTATTTGTTGCTGGTTACAGCATTTTGTAAGTTGAGTACAAAACCCTTCTGACATGAGCGTAGGTCTGTCTTCCCAACTTGTTTTGGATTGTTGGATGTCCGTTCTTCTGTTTTATCGTGTTTCCGTTGGAAAGTGTGGTCTAGTACGGAGAAAATTGCATCGAAATTTGTAATAAGTTGTTCGTTGATGATGCTACCGTCTGTTTGTCTATGTTTATTTATTTCAAGCCTGACGGCTTTTCAAGAAAAAACGAGAATGTGTTCAGACTTATTTCGAAAAATAAATAGTTCTGTTTGAGAAACTCATCGTGCACTTCATCAAATTCATGGCCGACATAATCGGCCATCAAAATAATCAATTCGATTGACCACGGTTCGTTCCCGCAACACGTTTACTTTAACTAATAATGTGCATCTATCAAGATGTCATATAGTGTGTAATGAAGAAACCAAAGTAGCTGTAGAGCGTACTACCGATGAAGATGCAATTGAGTCAATTCAACATTGTGCTCAACAATTAAACCAGTACCCATCCACATTATGGACGATTTTACGGAACGATCTTGGTTTGCACACTTACCAAATCCAACTTGTGAAGGAATTGAAGCGGAACGACAACTGGGCTTGGTGTGGATTCAGCAAAAATTGCTGCAGATCCTGAATTTCATAGAAAAATGTTGTTTCGTGATTAAGCTCATTTCGGGTTGAATGCATACGTTAATAAATAAAACAGCCGGATTTGGAGTGATGAGCAACCATAGGCGGTTGTCTAAACATCGCTACATCCAGAGAAAGTCACTATTTGATGTGCTTTACTGACTCGCTGTAATGCAGGGGCACTCTGGTTTAAACAGGGTAGCGTGATATGCCAGATAGCTCGTGCAACCACCGACTTATTAAAAAAAGCATTTGATGGGTGCATCATTTCTCGTCTTGGACCTGTGAACTGGCCTGCAAGATCTTGTGATTTAAGAACCACCAAGTCACTCACTCGAAATCCTTGTATCACTCACCTTCGTTATACTGTTGTTGGTTCTCTTGTTGAAGCTTTTCAATTTGGTTTCATGCCTCTCCTCGAATTTTGCTTCGTTCGTCGTGGAGGAATCGCCGATGTTCCTCCTCTAAAACTCGCCTCATATTATCTTGAGTGTTTTTCATGTTCATACCTATTATAAGTTTGAACGGAGTGGTATCGATACTGCGGTGATATGTGCTGTTTGGAAAACTCTGTAGTCTGTTGACATGTTTCCACCAGTCTTCAGGAAGCGCACTTGAGCGTTACGTTAGCGCTGGAACAGTCACCCCATGCACTCGTTTGGCCTGCCCATTTCCGCGAGGCATATCTATCTTAATAAGATGTAACTCTATCTTTTTGTCACTGCAGTATCGAGAAAACGACTTCGATATGAATGCACCACCTCTATCTGCGATTATTCGTCAAGGATTTCTAAAAATGACTTCATCCATTTCCAGTGTTCGTAGGGCTTCGTTAACTGTAGTCGTTTTGACAGAAAAACTCCAAGTAAATTTTGAAAATGCATCAATTATTGTCATTTTATAGTTATATGCTTTTTTCGTCGACGGCATCGATCCGAGATAGTCAACATGGAAGGTATCTAAGGGTTTATCTCCCTTCGGTATTGGATGGAGTTCACCTTCCGATTTCTTTGCCTTGCAATTGGACAAAATACAAGCGAAATAGTTCTCAATACACGCCTTAATCTTATTGTCAATACTCAAGCATATCCTTGGTTTTTTTTATAGTCTAAAATGGCCTCTTTCGTGGTATCTCCGAATTAAATCCACTTCCATCGCAGCAGATTCCATTAACAGTTCTCTTTTGCTGTGTTGCATGTAAATAATATCTACTTTATTCAAATATTCCTTATGTGGACCCTTTTGTAGTATCGCTTTAATCATCTGAATATGTTCATCTTCATCCTGAGCTACCCGTATTCACGCCAACACCGTGGGCTCAACTTTGACCATCATAACTGCTGCTCGAGCCATTGATCAACATGGGCTATTTTTTCGGCCTTTCGGTGCTCGATTTCGTAGTAATACTCACTCATCGCAAACTTCGTAGTTTCTGGATGCATTTCCTCTTTTGCCTTTGCTATTTCCAAAGCAGAACAATCTGTTACGCTTTTGAAATGAATCCTCCGCAAGTATTGACAGAATTTCTTTAATGCTTGGATCACTGCGAGAAACTCCAACTCATATATAATTCCTTTCAGCTTCATTCATTATTCGGCTATAGTTATAGCAAGGGTGCATTTTGTCATCCTCTCCTTCTTGCATGAGAATAGCTCCGATACCTTCCTTGCATGCATCACCGTGGACGTCGGTTTTACTCTGCGGCTCATAAATCTTCACAACAGGTTGTGTCGACATGCTACTCTTCTTTTTTTCGAACGCTGATTTTCCTGCCTCACCAAAGTGGAAAGAAACGCCTGACTGTAAAAGATTGCTGATAGGTCTCATGATGATGGAAAAGTCAGGGATAAACCGCCAAAAATAGCTTGCTAATCCATGTAGCCGCTGCAACTGCTTTACATTTGTCTCTCGGTTATTGTATATTCAAGATAATCGATGGATCTTTGTAAGAATACACATTTGGTCCAGTTTATTTGGAGACAATCGTTTACAGCCCTTTCCAAGATTCTCTGCAACTTTGACATCGCTTCGACTTCATCTATTGCCGGAATAATTATATCGACAACAAACGCTATCATAACTCCTTTCTCGATCAAATCTTGGAAAACATAATCAATGAATCGGCCGAAACTATTGCCACGATATATTGTTGAACTCGTACCGGCCCTCATTGGTCAGGAACGCCGTATATTTTTTAATGTGTCTTTCCAATGTAACATGATAATTTGAATTTTTCAAGTCTAGTATGGAGAAAACGCGCGTGGCACTAGTTTTTCTAAATTGTTTGTAATGACTTTTTTGTTAGCTTCACGAAAGTCTACGCAAACTCAATGGGTTCCGTCTGTCTTCGGCACTAGCACGACTTGACTGGCAAAATCACTACGCAGATGTCTAATTATCCCTTCATTCAACCACTGTTCGCGCACTATTTTTCTTTAGTAGGGAGATAATAACCGTGGTCTCTTATACACAGGAAGCTCATCTGTTAGTTTAATGAATGAATTTCTACATTTTCCATTTTCTTTGGCACAAAGTTTTTATTAGATTTTTAGCCTCAACTTTATATTTATTTTCATGACAATCTAAACCATAATTACTGTCCTCTTGATCCTCACAATTCACTTTCATCATAGCAGCGATTTCATCATACAGCACTTCTGGTTCATTAAGTAGTGTGATTTCTTTCACATTATTTTGGTGCAAATTACTTGGTTCATGGATCATCGGGAAGAACCTTACGTTAGAAAGTCAACTGTGCAAAGAAAACTTTTCCCAATAATAAATATTACGTCAATTCCCTTTCCCGGCACAACACAATATTTTATTTTATAACTCACTTCATTTATTATCACTAGAATTATTGCTTGAGTTGTAGAAAAACCCGACACCTCTTCTTCACCATAACCCCGTATTTTCAGGTCAGAATATTCTATATTCTCGGCACGATTTTCTTTGCTGGTATTTTAAAAGTCACTACAAATTAAGCATAAGTCGCTGTAAGTATTGGCTACCGCCGAAAACGTTTGTTTGTTGGTCAATGTCACTGGGATCGTATTTTCATTCCCCTTCAAATGCTGGATATAATTCACACGCGCGATATTCTGGTTTTTCTCAATTGTACGACAGTTTTTTGCCACATGATAAAAATTGCCGGATTTAAAACATTAAGGTCCGTTTAGTTTTTCTGGACAAGATTTCGATTGATGCCCTATTTCACCACAATTGAAGCAACGCTCTTTGTACCTAGTCTGCTGTTCTTTCGTTGGTTTCTTTTCCGTCTTCTTCTGTTTTGAACGAATTTTTTCATGCACTTCGAATTGTTGCTTTAGCTCAGCTGTCGTCTCAGCTCTATAAAGAAAAGCTTTGTTCCATCGCGCACATACTCGCAAATTGTCGCTTCGTCAAGATTCGTCATTTTTGCTATTCGATGCATCTCATATATGTTTTCCAAGTACCCCTCGTCGGTTCTCTTTCTTCGTGCTGAGAAAATTCTGTGTGCTTCGATAGAGCCACTCCTCTTTCCAAATTCAGATAAGAGTCCGACTTTTATCTGACCCCAATTTGCAATTTCGGTTTGTGCAGTTACAAACTTTCATGCCGTTCCTCGGACGAACATTATAAACGTACGTCGATCATTTCACTGAACGGAGTCGCAAGTGCCTTCAAACTCTCAAATCCAGAGTTGCACGTCTTGCCTCTCGTTTGCAGCGAATATTTCAAATGTGTCCTCGACATCTCGGAGTGTAGATTCGCTCTGCTCTCTGCATGTCATCTCTTTTGCGTACTGGTCTTGATGCTCGAACTAGTTCTTTGTCGATGATCGTTTCGTCTTCTTCTTTTTCGGCGTTGAAATCCACATTTCGCTTGGACAACTCTTCCTTCGTACCGCTCGTGTTGAGCTATAGTTTTTCGCACTCGTCCACTAGACCAGATTTTGTGAACTTTTTCACCGATTGATCGCACGCCACTGTCATCGTAATACTGAAGACCACGTCTTTTTTCATCAAATCGTATTGACACTATACTTATCGTATAGATAACAGGATGTGCGATGTAGCTCGAATCACTTATTCCATTCCCATTTGCCTGCATCCTTTTTCTGACACCATGTGGGATAGAATGTATTTTGATACAAATGTAATAAATTGAGAATCCAAGCGTAAATACATAACAAAGAAAAAACGTCCGCTTCGAGTAACCGCTTACGATAGACTAACTCTGAAACGGATGCCGGCTCTCTTTGAAGAATCTTACGTTTCATTCCTACATATTTATATTGCGGTCCGACCAGGTGCTTCACGACGACCCAAAAATGTTCGAGTTTTACGACCCGTTCTGCCAAATTTTCACCATTTTTGTAGTGAATTTCAATAATCTCAATGCATTGCTGAAGCCTGCAGCGTTCGAGTTTTATTAATGGCGTAGTTTCTACTTGTCAAATGTCAAAAAATGACAGCTTCAAATATGACATCTACCGAAATAGTGGGCGATTCAAAATAACGCCTCTTATGGGAAAACTCTTTATGTTGCTATGCTATAGGTCTGTAACATGGCCCTAAACCCAGAATCCGATAAAACGTTGAACGCCTTCAAAAGAAGATCCTGGAGGCGGATAATTGAAGCTTAACTAGACAGGGATTAATGGTGAATTCGATCTAACCATGACTTGTATGAAATTTTTGACGAGCCGAAGGTCTCAACGATTATAAGACTGCGTAGACTGAAAGGGGCTGGCCATATGAATCGTATAGACGAACAATAGATCTCAAAAAAGATATTCGTTTGGAAGAACAGAAGGGCCGAGACCAGTAGGGACACCATGGAAATGCTGGTCTGACTTGGTTGATCGTTGTTCTGATTTAGAGATTGGAGAACGTGGTAAAGGGACCAAGAAAACTGGAGGCTCTTGTTGCAGGAAGCAAAGGCCTACCAACTTTCGTGATTTCTTTCAGTTTTTTCGGCTCTAATGTATCCAATCGCTAACAGTTTTTTGAAAACTTTTTTACAATATGTGATTTTAATGCTAGTCACGCGATTAGTTATGATCTGTTATAAATGAAGCCTAAGTTTAAGATAGAAAATAATCAGATCCAAAGGTTTTGTCAGTAAATTTTATTTACTTTACGTTTTCATCCATTAAATCGAAAGATATATCTAGATTTTCTGAAGTAAATCAAATGTTTTCTGAAAGCTTTATAAAACTCGAGCTACAAATACACAGTTAAAAGATGGACGATTGAAATTCATCAATTTCAATAACAATTACACGTGATACTGTGTAAATAAAAGTTCAAAAAAGACCTGAACACTATGTAGTGAATTTAAGAGTTTCAAGAAGTCCGTGAAGGACTGCAGCGATGGTCTGCTGCCTCGGCAGAAGAAGGTGTCGGTATCTGCCAAGAATGCCCTCGTCTGGAGACGCGTGAATGCGCTGGCAGGTAAGCATTGCGGTGTCGTGGGGCGGGTTCATTTCCCCAGCACGAGGACCCACTACAAAAAAATTTCGCACTCACGAATTTGACTGCTGGAGATCCAGGGGCAACCAAAGTCACAAAAATTGTAGATAACTCCACAGAGGGAATTAGAGCTTGTTACGAGAACAAGTGGAACCTGAAAAGAAAGGCGGACTTGGGGTAACCTCGTCATTACCCGACGAAGTTCATGGCCCACAAATGAAAGAGGGGCAAACGGGTGATGGTGGAGCCCCTTCGCACCCACCCAACCGGAATAAATCCATATATATGCTGTTGCAGTGGCCAGGTATTCCTCTTCTGAGTGTAAAACTCATACAACTTGGATTGCATGAACTTTCCCGTCAGAAGGGGAGTAACTCGGTGACCAATTTATGCCATAGAATTATACAATTTGAATGCATAACTCTATGCCATAAAGAGGCACTCTGCTTGGGCCACTCAACCCGTGACATCACCTGAAACAAAAGAAGGATTAATGAGTACCCGGCGGCTGGCTCATGTTTTGAGGTGGAAGCCTGCCACCGTACCGGGTCCTATACCCGGTTAGAATTTGAAGAAAGGAAAGACCGACGTTTTACATTTAACATTTCATGATTTGTCGTTTATTCTCTAAGGTTTTGCAGGTAATATACATGCTCAAAGTAGTATAAGCTTGATATGAGATATTTAAGAGTTGGACAATTGTCGCATTCGCGTTCCGTTATGAATATGCAAAAATATTTATGCGATTTAGCAAGTAACTGCGATTCATTATAAATCCGACATGCATGAGCTCTATTCTTTATCAAATGGATAAAAAAAAAGAAAAAAAAATTGGGTTCGATACGTGGTACCACTCATCAAAGCCTAATTTTTCCCCAGATGCAAATTCACGAAAAATTCATTTTTTTGTTTACCTATCACAATGTGAAAAAAATTAAGACTTATCTAGGCTATTAAGAGAAAAACCCGAAATTATAAATAAAAAAATAATTTTAAATATAAAAAAAATGTCTTTAAATAGTTCGTGTTTTATAGATTTTGCTTAGTCTGTCATATGGTTTCTATTTAAGATTTTTGATCGTTCATCAAGTAAATTTCCTCTCGGTGAAAAAAGGTTAATTAACTAATAGCAATAAATTGCATGTTTCATTACTAATCAACTGCCGCATCCACCTCTCTCAACGATGCTTGAATTTTTTTGAAATTGACGATTCTTCGGTGGTCTCTTAATCTCCACGAAACTGCACGCACCACGATTTTCACTTTTCGCTGGGATTTCGCGCGAAATATTTCTCACTCAGTTAATAAGTTAAAACTTTACCTTTTCGCCTTTCCTTTTAGCCTCCATTTCCGCATTCTATTGTCCATTTTTTTATCCCAGCATAATATTCGTCATGTCCTTGACTTGAGCGCACGCACCAAATCCCAACTGGCGTTCCTCGTTTAGCACCGGCCGTTGTTACGCGATGAAGTCCAAACCAACAAATTGCCAAGCAGACCATCAAATACACCAAAGTCCTTGCTGAATGAGAACAAAACCGAAATTTTGGTGTAGTATTCACAAGATTAAGTGTCCCAAGGCTGCGAAAGCAAGCATAGGGTGCGTGGTAGCCAATGAGAAAGGAAAAGTGGTTGCAACATCCATGCGAACTTCACGGAATGTGTATGGCAATTAAAGCACAAAGCGCGTGGAGATGATTTGTCTACATTAATTGGCAACAAAACAGCCACAAGCGGAGCGTACACTTGGAAATCTCGCAATTTCCGCACACAAAACAGGCGAGCACCACAAAATACAGAATTACATCCTTCACTTCTCAAGCAAGCCACACACTCTTATCTCGTCGGACTTTGCAAGCGTTTCGGGCAAAAAAATAATGCAAACGCTATTCACACAACCGTTTTTTTCAAACATCACCGAAAAAGAGCACTGTAATGAACCCGTTGTTCTTGGTGATCGCTGTTCTTTCACCAATCCCATATTAATCGCTGCATGAGCGGGCGTTTGCTTTTCTTCAGTTCAAAATGTCAAATCACAAAACACTTCACAATTCGATATCACACAAAAATGAAATTAGAAAAAGTTTATTTCTTTTCAAGGTGCTGTGGCGGTTATAATGCTTTTTATTACAGTCCTTCAACGCACTGTCAAAACACTACCTCTCAGAATAATTTGTTTCTTTTTTTTCACTTTCCTCCGTCTCTGTTAGTAAACAAATTGCTGTTTACAGTTGGCTTAGAGCTAGCTGTTTTTCACAGGGCACTGCTTGCTGCTGGCTCCAAATAGTTCGCTTTTGTGTGTGTGTTTTGATTCACACACTCGGTTGTTGGGGTACGCTTGCACTCACACTCTTTTCCGCCTTTATTAGAAATCAACGAAAACCAGAAAAAAACCGAAACTATTTTCTCCGGGAATGGCTATAAGTGTTCAGATAAACCAAAGAATCACTCATATTTGCTGATTTCACTATTTCCTTTGCAACAAGTTTGACGATTGATATTTCGGATGCCGAAAACGATATATTCGCGGTTGGGAATTCACATTTATTAGTGTGCCACGGCTAGGTTGTAACTAGAATTTCGATTTGTATATAGCTACAAATTTACACGACGCAAAAAACCAGGGAAATTTCTATTTTTCTGGCTTGCACTTGAACAACCGATCACAAAGAGCGCTCACTCAAATTCCATCACCTCGCAATTCCCGTTCGTTGATCGTCAAACTCGCCTTTTTCTTGTGTTCTTTCATTTATACAATCAAACGCGCGAAATTCAATTTGGTTATTTTCTTTTTTTCTTTTTTTTATTCTTTTTTATCTTGGTATAAATTTACTGATAAATCATTTAATTGAATGGGATTCCGTTTCACCCTAAATTATTTAAATTTGTCGCTAAAATATGAAGGTTAGCTCAATCAATTTTTGCAGGTTTAATTAAAGTGAAACAGGTCAAGATAAATTGGAGAATGTAGATTTGCAATTTGTGTCACACGTTTGTATTCATTATTGAATTTGAGTTTGAACACATTTATTTTGTATGAAAATTTAAGGTGCTTTAAAAAAACAGATTTTAATTACACTTGATTGGATAACAATTCGAACATATTCAAAAATTATGATTTTATATATTGAAAAGAATTAATAATGATGTCATGTCCCTTGTTTTATATTGAAAAGAAAAATATATATTTTGTGCACGTATTTAAACATGTGCAATGTGCCGTGCTCAATTACTACAGGGCAGCTAATTTTCTCCCGATCCCAAGGCGACGCGGATTGCGAAAAGGAGCTGAAGGATCTTTCATTATAGCATGGGTTGTCTTTGGCGTCGGAACAAGGAGTGACGAACAATAAAAGGAAACGAAATTGACAGACGGACGGACTGACACGTATGTTTATGTTTTGCCGGAAGTACACAACCCTTGCGCGTTTTTTGAAAATCTATGCGGACGGACAAAACAGACGTGACTAATTATCTATCGGCGCAGGTCTTTTGCGTGGTATACCCCAAATTCTTTTCCCGATGGGTCCGTTAACAGGTAACGGTTAGGTCCCATTACCTGCTTTATGTGGCTTTTCAAGAATCGCCTGTCCAATTTGGCGTTGTAATGCCCCGCGGCGTCACTTTGCCTGAAATTTTGCCGGAAAACTTCATCTCCTTCTTTGAAATTAGCAGATCGTGACCTGAGATTGTACTGCGCCTCATTTGCACTTCCTGCGGCCTTAATCTTCCGTCCGATTTGTTGGCGGAGGTCTCCTAGACGTTCGTGGGGCTCCAGCGCAACGACGGGGTCTCCCAAACACTTTAGTTGCCGTAACAGCCGGTATGATTTACCGTGGCAAATCCTGTGCTGTCCAAAGGCGGCAAAGTAAGGGGCGACACCAGTGACGGAATGATACGAGGATCGCAGGGCGCATGTGATGGCAGACAATCGCCGGTCCCAATCTTTTTGAGATGGATGGACGTAGGAACGGATCGCGGCCAATAGGGTGCGGTTCAACCGTTCGGAGGCGTTCGACTGAGGAGAGTATATGGGCGTCAGTTGGTGTTCAACGCCATACTGCTCAAGTAGGCCCTTAAACTGCCGAGACCGGAACTGTACTCCGTTGTCTGAGTACACACTCTCTGGAACCCCGAACACATGGAATACCCGGTTCTCTAGGAATTTCACGATAGATGGAGTTGTAAATTTACGGATAGGTTCCATCAGTGGGAATTTTGAAAGCTGGTCTAGAACGACTATAGCTCCGATGTGTCGCATGGAAGACCGAGGATATGGACCGAGTAGATCGATGTATAGACGTTGGAATACGCGTTCTGGGACGTTGAGTTGACCCATAGGAGGTCAAAGAGGCTGGTTGGGCGCTTTGGTGCCTTTACAGGTCTCACAGGCGCCTACGTAGTCTTTGACCTGCGATGCCATTTTAGGCCAAAAGAAGTATTTCTTGAGTCGCCGTAACGTCCGACCGTAACCTCCGTGGGCACTTAAAGGATGGTCATGTACGCGGAGGATCAGATGTTGTGTCATTTCCTCCGGTACCCAGAGTTTCCAGGACCCTTCTTCCTGCCATGGATCACCAGTGGCGTATTCATTTCGTCTATACACGTAGCCGTCTATTACCTTCAAATCAGGCAGCTGTGATTGTTGGGTCGCGATGGTTTGCCTCAACTCTTTGTAGCTGTCTGATTCGAAATGTGGGCTGTCCAAATCTATCTCGATGGGGTCCTTGTCATTTATTGTCAATTCGGCTCGTTCTGGGGAAAACATTCGTGAGAGGGTGTCGGGTACGATGTTCTGGGTCCCTTTCCAATGTTTGCTGGAAAACTTGAACCTTTGCAGTTTAAGAGCCCATCTTGCTAGGCGTCCATGTAAATCTGCCTGGTTCATCAACCATTGTAGTGAAGCGTGGTCCGTGATGATCTCGAATGGGTGGCCCTCGATATAAGCTCGGAATTTCTTCACAGCCATTACCGCTGCCAAACATTCCTGCTCGGACACAGTATAGTTTCTTTGGGCCGAATTCAGCTTATTGGACATGAAGGTGATGGGAGCTTCCTCTCCTTCATCGGTCAATTGCACCAGCACGGCTCCTACTCCATGTTGACTTGCGTCACAATGAATGGAGAAGGGCTTCGTGAAGTCGGGGCTGTGCAAGACAGGAGCTGATGTGAGGGCTTGTTTTAGCTCTTCAAATGCCTTTCGGCTGAGTTCGGTCCAAATAAACTTTCCTTTCCGCAGCATGTCTGACAGGGGCGCTGAAACTGTTGCGTAATTCCGAACAAACCTTCGGTACCAACCGCACACACCAAGGAAACGTCGTAGCTGCTTCACTGTTTTTGGTAAGGGGAACTCATCAATCGCACGAGTTTTGTCTGGATCCGTTTTGATAGTGCCATGTCCTATGACATGTCCTAGGTATCGGACTTCTTTCATGACAAACTTACTTTATTGTACGTTGATGGTGAGTCCCGCCTTACTGATGTGCAGGGCTACTTCTTGTAAGAGTAGGAGGTGTTGATCGAACGTTTCCATTATGAGTAACAGATCATCCAGGTACACGAACACTTGGTGTTTCAGGTGAGGTGGGATGACCTTGTCCATCAGCCTTGCAAACGTGTTTGATTAAAATTTTTGAAATATTTTAAAACAATGATATGTTATCATGACTCTCAAACATTAAGGTTGATAAATGGGAAACAAAATAGCGGCAAATTAAAGTACATAATAACCATATATTATTTTTCCGAAGTATGTAATAACCGTATGTATTTACTACTTCTCCTGTTCCTTAAACAGTGCTTGACTTTCAAAGGGAAGGGCCAATAAAATAATCATTTGATTTAAAAAATAAGGGTACCTACGAGACTGCCTTCCAACTGGTGGTGACAAGGCGATTTTTTTCTTTTCAAAGGTACTTCCTATATTAAAGTAGTTAAGTTTCTATTAATATAAACAAAACTGGAAAAACAAACTGAAAGATTTATTAAAAACTAAGCAAACAAACTGCCACATAAATTAAATGATTCTTATTTGAAACTTCCTAAATCTTTACCCTCAATTTTTTCATAGTAAACAGGTGCACATTGCCGTTCCAAAGCATATTCAGAATAGCATTTTTCAGGCGAACCGCTTTCATATGTGAGCCTCCATCAATGATTTATCGTTTTATGTGTTTTCCGTTCAAGGACACTTATGCTTTTCAGGGTACGCTCGGAAAATTTTCCGTCAATTGGAACCAAAGAAAGACAGATGATTATGCCTATACAATTGACGTCAAAGGTATTTTGCTGACACTCGGAGAAAGTTGATTACGAGCAAGTTTTGAATTATTAGTAACCAAGCTGTTACTCTCACGTGATATATCAATTAATAACCTCAATTATGCTGTTTGAGGAGAGAAGGTAAGCTCCACAAAAAAAAAATTGTTTCACGTTCAATTATTTTGCTGGAAATTCAAAAAATAATAATTTTACTAACAAATACAGTAATTGATTGAATTTAGATTACTGAATTTATTTTAAAAAAAATCTTTGCATTCATCAACACCGAAATTGGTAATAACCAGGATTTCGCGTAAAAAAAAACAAACTCGTTTCATTTAATCAATTTTTACGTAGAGTCGATTATTTGCACGCTATTGCTGTCAACATTCTCTTCAAAGCCTTCATCAAAGTGATTGCTATTATTTCCGATTTAAATTTATGTAATCCATTGAAATACCAGGTATAAAATTGGCTTAGTGTGAAAAAGTTCTGCCCTCTGGATACAGTGTTACTCAGGCCAAACGACTTCTTTGGTATGAAAAAAAGTAACATTAACATTTTTCCTTTGTAGTCGATAAAGTGTGCAAACAGGAAAGGGGACTCGTGTTGGGCAATTTAGTGGCAATTAATTTTCCTTGGTGGCAACCGGGATAAAAAAAGGAACCTCAGCATGTTGCCCATTTGTTTACTATTCCGGAAGCATACATGTCACCAAATCGATTTGGCTGTTCTGTTGCCGTGTCGCCTTGCATACGTTTTGCGTCCCCATTTGTAATTCGGACAGTGGCATTGGCCAGTTGAGCATGTTTTGTACATTCATTTCCGGCCAGAGCGCGAACGTCGAGTTAGTCGTTTGGAAAAGCATTTTGTCGGGTTAACTGCATTACAATCACGTGAACATGGTTCTAGCTATTTTCAGCAACGCTGCACACATGGATAACTAGCAATCTATGCTGATGAACAATTTTCGGAGAAATGAGCTTTGAAGCGAGAATTTTTGATGTGCTTCATATTTTGGAATTAGGCAAATTAACGTAATAGAATCAATCTGCGCAAACGAGGTCATTTCCAGTTTTATAGGGATAACGAGAGTGAATTATCTATTCTGGATTATTATTTAAGTTTTGGAGGGAACGGTGAAATAGATGTTTATTTTAGAACACATCAACTGAGTACAAACAATATTTTGGGAATCAGCTTGTTTTCAATGGATTTCTCCTGAGACAAATGTTTACTTTAAAACGTCATCGAATCAGAGAGGATCAAATAACAAACCTTTCCTTCGTAACGCAATGGGAAAATACCTTGACTTTTTACTCTACAGCAAATCTTTACTTAGAGCAGCGTTGAATTTTTAGATCTCTGCAATACGAATTTTACAAAGACCTGCTAATTTTCCGAAAAGTGGATTTTCTGTGAAAGTGGATTAGTATCTTATCGAAGGAATTGAAAACTGAGTATACTATTTTGAATTTAATTAAATTTTGATTTTCATAACCTCAACAGGTGTGTGAAAAATTATTGATTTCGTTCCCTTATAATATTTATTTTCACTTGAAATGTCCCGCAAGTGTGGCTCATGTGTTAAAGTGGTGCGGAACAACGATCTTGCGATGAAGTGTGATGCAGTCTGTGGCAAGTGGTTTCATACCAGCTGCATTCAGATGCCTGTTGAAATCTATGATGCCGTGAAAAATGTTACCAAGTGGGTGTTCTGGGTCTGTCCCAGTGATAAGGCCTCTGCGGCAAAGGCAATAAAATGCAAAGTTCTACTTGCGAAAGAAGGCAAAAGTTAAAATATTTAAAAAAATTGCCGAATTAGTCGATTCCAATTCCTCACTAAACCACAGAATTATTGATTTGCAAAAGCAAATTTCAGAAAAGGGCCCGTCTCTGCCAATATCGTATTCAGCTGCTTTGACTAACCCACCGGCAAAAAGATCGCCCAAATTCAACGGAGGAGTAATAGTCCGTACAAAATCTAAACAATCTGCTGATCATACAATGCAGCAAATTAAGAAGTCCTTTAAACCTGCAGTTGCTAAAATTCCTATCACATATAAGAAGGAATTGTCAGATGGGGGAATTATTCTCAGGACTGAGAGCTCAATCAATTCAGAGGATCTTGTCGGTTCTTTGCAGGAATGTCTAGGTGAGTCGTACTATGTGGAGCGTACTAAGGAGTTGAACCCTAGGCTTATAGTGCATGGGCTTGAAAGGTCTTTTGACAGTGATGAGCTCCTGTCTGAGATTAAGGCCCTTAATCCGAATATACCTGATGGTATTTTGAAAGTTGCTAAATGCTGGAAAAGTAGAAAAAATGAGAAATTTTCGATGATATTTGAAGTTCCGGGAGGATTATTTAGGAGACTGGCAGAAACATACATAAATATTGACTTCAACTCTCACTACTGCAGAAAAGAGCTGACGGTCAGAAGATGCTATAAGTGTCAAAGGTTCGGTCATGCTGCTCTGAGATGTAAAAGTCAAATAGAGCTTTGTGCCAATTGTGCAGAACATCATAGCACAAAAGATTGTAAATCTCAGGTTTCGAAATGCTCGAATTGTCTGCTGGTGAATAATAAGAATGTTTCGCATCCAGCTTCTCATAAAGATTGTCCTGAGCTCCTCAAGGCTGTTAAAACTTTCCAGAGGAAGATTAACTACTTATCTGAAATATGAGAATTGCCACCTATTTAAGTATATTTTATGCTAATATTCGAAGTTTAAGGAATAAGTTTATAGATCTTGAGGTGTTTTGTAGTTCACATGAGAATCTGGATGTTATAATTTTAAACGAAACATGGATTTGTAGTAACGAAGTCTATCTGCATAATCTTGATGGTTATAATGCCGTATATAATTGCAGAGATCACTCTCAAGGAGGTGGGACTGCGATTTACATCAAGGAAAGAATAAGGCATAAAGTCCTACTGGTTGATAGTTATTGTAACACTTTAGTTATTTCTCTTGAAAGCGATAGAGGTGTTATCAATATTTGTACTTTCTATAAGGCCCCCAATGAAAATAGTTATGAGCTAATTGAATATTTGGACAGTATATTACAGAATTATGGAAACCTGGTGGTTGTAGCTGACTCTAATATAGATATTTTGGATAAAAATAGCAATTGCAGCATAACCTATCTAGATATGCTACTTACGAATGGAGCGACAGTAATGAATAACCTTCCATCTAGAATAACTGATAATCGTGCTTCTCTCTTTGATCATGTTGTCTCTGCATTAAGCAGGCAGTTAGAAACTTTTAGTATTAAATATAATGATTGGCCGGAACTTGACCATAGCACTTTATTTATTACTTTGGAAGGAATTAAAAAATTGTTATCTCCTATGGTTAAGAAGAAAATTTATAGTTTTGATAAAATTAAATTCATTGAATTGGTTAGAAGCAAATGTAGGGCCTATAATGATTATTTATCTATTTCTGAAATAATAAAAATAATGCAAAATGCAAAAGAAGCAGCTACTTCCATCAGAATGATTCGAACTAGGAGTAATAATTGGTTAACTGGTGATATTCTTAGGGAAACTAGGAGGAAGAAAGATTTATTTAATCGACTAAAAAATTGCCAGGATGATCCTATATTGAACCAGAAATACAGGGGACAAAAGAGTAGGGTTATCTCTTTGATTAGATCAGCTAAAAAAAATGTATTAAACAATCATATAAATGCTGCTGAGGGAAATTCAAGAAAAAAATGGCAGATTCTAAATAAAGAATTATTCTCCTCTGACAGGACTAAGAATCAAATTTGGGATATTTCTGTTGATTCACTTGGACCCCACTTCGGATCTGTTGGAAAAATTAGCGGAAGAACTTGACCAAAGATTCAATCTTTTAAATTTTGATGGAAAGCAAATTCCTTATAACTCTAAGTCTATATTCCTTGAGCCTACCAATACTAAAGAAGTAGTGTTATGCATTAACTCTTTAAAGAACTCTTCGGCTGGTAGTGATGGTATTTCGGCAAATCATCTGAAACTCGTCAGTGATATAATAGCTCCACATGTGGTATCCGACTTTAATAATTTCATATCTAATGGGATCTTTCCTACAGACTTTAAGGATGCTATAGTTGTGCCAGTTTTCAAATCAGGCAATGTAAATGACCCTAATAACTACTGACCTATTAGTTTAACTAGTACTTTGAGCAAGGTATTTGAAAAAATAATTAATAAACGTCTGATTCGCTTTATTGAAGATTCATTGGGATTTGATGTAAACCAATATGGCTTTATTGAGAACGGTAGCACAACATCTGCTATTACTGATGCCTTACAGTTCATCAACAACGAACTAAATGTAGGTAAATATGTTGCAGCAATATTTGTTGACCTAGCGAAGGCCTTCGACACTGTTGATCACTCGATTCTGCTTCAATGCTGAAGTGAACTAGGAATAAGAGGCACTCCTTTGAAATTGTTTGAAAGCTTCCTGAAGGACAGAACAATTGCTGTTTGCTTGAATCAGAAAATGAGTGATAAATATAAATAAAATCAACATAGGCGTTCCGCAGGGTTCCATATTGGGTCCAACTTTATTTATTTTATACATTTATAATATTTATTTTTCTAATTTGAAGGGCAAATTCATTGTCTATGCGGATGACACATTGCTATTATATTCGGATTTCTCTCCTAGTGCATTAGAACGAAAAGTAAATGACGATTTAAAGAAGTACGGTTCTTAGCTGTTAGGGAATAAGTTAACTATAAACATTAAAAAGTCCAAGTTTATGCTATTTAAACAACTAAACAAAGCAGATATTGTGTTGGACATTAAAATGTTCAATGAAAGTATTGAGCGTGTAGCATCGTGGAAATACCTAGGTCTTATCATAGATGATAGATTGTCATGGACTCAACAGATAAGTAGTCTGAAATCGAAATTGGTTTTTTGGATTAGGGTGTTTAGGTGTAAAAATTACTTAGATATTGGTCTCAAAAACATAATTTATAATGCTCATATTTTGCCTTTGATTACTTATGGCATTATGAATTGGTGTCATACTTCGGAATCGAACATTGATTCAATTCATAGAATGCTGAATAAGATTGTCAAGGCTATGCATGGCTTGTATAGACTGACCCCTAGTATTACCCTTTATCCACTAACGAAGAAATTTAGTATTAGGCAGATGATATATATGGAAAAAGCTAAATTGATTTTCAGAATACTTAATTCTGAAATGAAATCGGGTGTCCAGCTAATCAAACACTGTGACATTCATTCTTATAATACCAGGTATAATAATTATATTAAGTTGTCGTTTGCTCGAACTAAAAGAAAACATAGCGACCCTGCTAGATTAGCAATGGAAGTACATAACTCATTACCAACTGAGTTAAAAAAGTTTAAAGTCTTTCCAATATTTAAGAAGCTACTTAGGGAACACACATTTGAGGTTTCGAGAATCTGAGAAGTCATGTTTTGCGATCCTGATTAAAGATCGCAAAACTGATTTTGAACATTAAATAATTTCCCTTACACCAGCAGCCTTTAGTTGCTGACTGGGAAGTTGCAAAATTTGATAGAAGAGTAAAATTGTTGGGAAAATTTTGAAATTTACGAAAAGAGCTTCTTCTTCTTCTTTTTTTATTCTTTGTTTATTCTTTTTATTCTTTATTACTAACGTCACATATCCTCTAATTGGTTATATGTGTGTGCTATCCTACAATCCAATAGTTAGATTATGTATCTTGCTCATTGTTAATAATAATATTACTAACAAAATTAAAAAATACATAAAAATGAAAAAAAAAAAAAATAATAATAATTAATTTGAATATTTGTGTTGTGAGTGTGGTTACGGTACCAATCCATATCCTTTCTCCTTTCGGAATATGATGAAAGAGTATATGAAAAAGATGAAATGAATAAGTGTATCACTGGTTCTTTCTGAAGAAGCTCAGTATCCAATCTGATTCCACTGTCCACTGTTTAAAATTGAAACTCCTTCAAGCTTCATAATTATTTGTCGCATAGGAGACGTTGTCGAGTCAACATGTCCTGCAATGATTATACAGTGAAAGTAGAGTAAATAGTGAGTGGAATAGATAGTGAATGAATGAATGAAGCTGAAGTTAGAAGAAGAAAGAAGAAAGAAAGGGGCGGAATATAGGTAGAAGACAGAAAGAGACAAAAATAGAAAAGACAGAAGAGGTAAAGAGACTAAAATAGAAAAGACAGAAGAGAAAAAGAGACAGACGATTAAAAGTGATGGAAAGAGGTAGCAGATAATAAAACCGATTGAAAAGAGATGGAAAATAGAATAAGAAGAATTCAAAGGGTCTCTGGGTGAATACTTTGGTATTCTTTTGCTAACTTGGGTAAGCTTCAGTCATATTTTCTTGTTTTTCCAAATTAAGCAAATGTAAAGAGGACAAGATTTTTCCTGCCCTTCCACCACCAGAACCAGCTACGAGATTTACAGATACGGCCATTACACTTAAACTGAAACCAACACTGCCAAACACTACAAATATACAATCCGCACCAAAAACACAAGAAGTTAAAACAGTATCAATCATTTTACGAGAGGCCCAAAATGGTCCCAAACACTCATACATATTTGCGAAAAGGGTCTACCTTGGCATACAAATCATACCAACAATACCCACAGATCTCCTTGAAATGTTGCAGGAAGCAGCACCAGGTGTTAAGTTCATCTGTGTGAAAAATTTTGCTACAAGGAGATCAACTGTAGAAGGTAAAATATTACTATTTTATTTGGTCCAAATTTCCAACGACAGTAGTCCGAGTGCCCTCCGACAGGTAAGGTACTTAAACTTTAGAGTTGTGAGATGGGAACGCCTCCAAAAAAGTGAGGTCAACCAGTGTTACAGGTGTCAAAGATTCGGTCATTCGGCTGCCAATTGTGCAATGCACTTTCGCTGTGTTAAGTGCAAAGATATTCACGACCCCGGTGAATACAAATTGGCTCAGATGGAGCCAAAAGAAAAATTGTATTGTGTTGATTGCGGTATATTTGGTCATCCAGCATCATATCGAGGATGCCCTCGGTATCAAGATGCGAGAGCTAAATTTTCCCCAAATCAAACCAAAGTAAATCACAATCTGTTACCTCCCAACTTCATCAAACCCGGGGTATAATTTCCACTTGCTGCCAGAGGACCAGCAGACAACAATGTAAATGAAATAAATAATGTTAGTGGCAATAATGAGCTGCTTCTCAAAATCTAGCAGCAACTTGAATTGCTTTCAGATAGAATTAATAAACAAGACCAAAGAAATCAATTTCGTTTTTCAACGTTTAGGCCAACATGATCCAAAATAGTTTGTCATCCAGTCACATTCCCATGGATAGGATTCGTCTCATCTCGATCAACGTCAACTCCATTGTTACTATACATCGGCATGATTATCTCCTTGAATTCATTTTTAAGCATAAGCCTGACATCATGCTTCTTACTGAAATCCACCTCGATTCATGGCACTCCATGACATTCAAGGATTTTGAATTCGTAAGAAACAATAGGGTAATAGGTGATGGGGGCGGTGGCACCGGGATATTGGTTCAAAGACCCTATTTTTTCCAAAATGTTGAAAAAGTAGAATTCAAAAGCTTTGAATCTCTTGAAGTGTCCGTTATCAAAATCTCACTGCCAGGTGGGGATAATCTCTTCGTTATCTCTGCCTATGCAGCTGGTGGAACTGTTCTCAGGCTCAACGAGGAACTCAATTCCTTGTTTGAAATACTCGAATTGAACAGGCTTTATAATTATTTTATTCTTGCTAGTGACCTGAATGCCAAGCATACATCATGGCTGAACGCCACCAATAATCCAAGAGGTGTTTTCCTGAAATCGTGGATAACAGAGAACCAGATTGAATACAGGTGCAATCTATATGGGTCGCAGTGCCCAACATACCCTAGGACAAATTCATATTTGGACCTCTGCATTGCCGACGCAAGACTCGAATTCAACTTTATTAGTCCTCAACGGAAACTGCAGGTGCTTCCTTGTGGTAGCGACCATAACGCAATCGTAATGGAAATCAATCATCAAAGGGATGATTTCTTCCTTATTCCAGTCCAACACGAAAATTATCGGTTGAACTTTAAAACAAGCTGGGTAGACAGACCTATGCCCATGTCAGAAGGGTTTTGTACTCTACTTACAAAATGCAGAAACCAGTAACGAATAAAATCAAGAAACATGTCATGTTCGAAGATCATACTATTATTAGCAAAGTTGAAAGAGTTTTGACTTCTGAGGTATTTTTTATAGTTATACCCATGAATATCTCTCTTGATAATTTTTTCAGATTTTTTAGATCACGCGTGTCCATTCACGAGGGAGGAAACAAATTTTTCATGTAGTTACCACCCCCCCCCCCCCGCTGCGCCCCCACTGAAGCAAAAACTGTCAGTTTAAGAACTGCTTTGAAAAGCTCCCATACAGAACTTTCAGTTGATACTCATATCGGCTACCTTTCATGAAATTTTTTTCAGGGGCCACTCCTTTGTACTGTAATCATCGATTCATGGCCTGTTTCTTCGAATCCTAGAATGGTTACAAAGCCCTTTTGCTAGGAGCTCTCTCCTGCCTTTTCGACTTGTTTCAATTGTATGTACTTATCTTCATGATACCTATCATTCCTGAAATTTTCATGCAAATCCTAGCAACGCTGTAGTGTCTAAGTCGGTAAAAAGCGCATATGACTCCATAGCCATATGTTTCCATAGTAATACAGGGCATATTGTTCCATAGTAATACAGGAAAATTCAAATCGCTATAACTTCGTTAAATACAATACAATTAAATAGTCATCTGTTTGCTAAATTTTGTTGAATTTAAGGGTACCTTTTAGATTTTATTCAAGAAAACATAAAATCGGTAAATCATACTATTACTAACAAAGTTGAGTGAATTTTGACTTCTCATGTATTTGATGTTGTTGTACTCATAAATGCCTACATTCATGATTTTCTTCAGATTTTTCGGATGGAAGGTGTCCAATCGCGGGGGGGGTGGGGGTACGCGAAAAGTTCGTACATTTCCCCTTCCCCTGCCCCCCCCGGTACTCATAAGGCAATTTTAAGACTTGGTTTGAAAAGATCTCATTGAGACCTTTCCAATGACACCCTACTCGACTACAAATGGTGAAAAGTTTTTTTTGAGGGGTCACCTCCACATATGGGGAGACCCCCTTAAACCCCTTTGAAAAATTTTTCCACCCTTGAAGTTTCAAGGTCACCACTTCTGACCTTTTCACAAAGTTTCATGGCTGTAGCCTCTATAGTTTCGGAGAAAAGTGCTGTGACATACAGACGGACGGACGGATGGACAGACGGACACAGGTCGTGATTGCAATAGGGTTTTGTATTTTAGTACAAAACCCTAAAAACAGACTGGGAAAAAGTTTCAAAAGAAGATTGATCGGGAGTACCAGAAGCAATGTCCCCTTTCTGATGGTGGCAACTCTTGCTCAATGGTTCCTAATGACAGGAATCTAACTAACGATGAAATGGATGTCTATTTGTCGAAGTTAGAGATGCTGACGTTGGAAACGATTGCGAAAGTCGTTCCGAAGAGTAAACTTCGAAACAATATGAAAGGATATGAAACACTAACCATCGCAAGGTTGAAAAGATTGAAAATCCTTCTTCTCACACGCGTCAACAATATTTATCGACGATTTTTGGACTACAACCATCCCTCATTGGCTTTGTTGAAATTACATCTGAAGAATGTCCGGAACTTAATCCGGTCATACCTCAGGAGTGAGGTCAGCAATCAATGGGCAGGAAAATTGAGGGGTATTAGCCCACAGGACCCAGATGGCGTGTTCGCGAGAGGGAATAGCATATTTCGCAAGAAGTCTTGAGTGAAGGTATGGAATCTTGAAGTCACTCGTAATGAGATAAATCTTCTCGATAGGGCTGGTATCGAAATTGATAGTACGACTCCGGATAGAAATAGAAACAGGATCATTTGTGAAGGATTGGATAAACATGCCCTGATTGAGACACATTTTGAACTGGTTCATCTGCCAAACCCTGAGAGAGGGAATGAAATAGTTTCAGAGTTCATTAAAGCAAAAGTTTCCGACTTCAAATCAAGCCTGAACGGCCAATCAATTCTTCATTCTAATGAAACATTACCAGTTGACTTCAAACCGAGCTTGAATCTTATTGATTATTTTGTCAGCTATGAAGACTTATGTTTCATATTTCGCAGGATAAACAACAAGCAAACATGTGGTACTGATGGTATTCCAAATGTAGTGCTCAGCTTGCTGCCTAACATCAGCAAGGAGTCTGAAGTGATACTCAACAGAGCATTAAACGCCCACATTGAATATGAGTTGATGCTGAATTGCCAATTTGGCTTTTGTGGCAGGCATCCGACCACACATGCAATAACGAAAGTAACCTTAGACATCTGTTGGAAACTAAATGATAGACAATGCGTTGGAGCATGTCTCATTGATATAGAGGAAGCCTTCGATACGGTGTGGTTAGATGAACTAGTTTTTAAACTCCTTCAAGACAAGTTCCCCAGACACCTTGTCGCCATGATGTGCAATATGTTATACGGGAAATTGTTTGTTGTAACTGATGGAAATCTGACAACAATGCGCGACTTCAAGGTCTTGAATGGTCTACAGCAGGGAACAGTTACTGCGCCTCTGCTCTTCTCAATCTTCATTCGCAAGCTATTGAACGGCTTTGATTTTAACGTCTCGCCAACGCAATCATCGGTAGCGTTTGCTGATGATCTGATCATCTATACGGCAGACCGAAAAGCTACAATAGTTCAGAGAAATCTCGAAACTATGTTCAATGATGAACAGCTGTACACTGACACTTGGCGCATGAAATTCAATGCGCAAAAGTATGAAACAATCTTGTTTCGGACAACGATGCAGCGGGTCAGTCAAGACCTGAAACGTAATTGGAAAGATTCCCACATCATGGCTGGCGAGGATAGTCTTGAACGGGTTCCACATAAATCCTGTGTTCGATACCTCGGTGTTTATCTCGATCAGAGTCTGTACTATACTAAACATGTGAAAATCATGCTCAATAAGGCACTTAAAGTAATCATGGCCCTACAGAGACTCTTTCATTCCAATTACATTGATCAAAAGGTCAAAATTATCTATTACAAGACCCTAGTTAGACCAGTTTTGGCATATGGATGTCAGATCTGGTACAACCAGAGTGCTAGTACTATGGAAAAACTGTCTTCGTGCATGTACTGAATCGTACAGAAAGCCTGAGATGGCTTGGTAACATTATATATCGAATAGAAGAATCTATCAAACTGCTCAAGTGACGAGGGTCGATATCTTCATATTGAAATTTTTTCGGAATCATATCGCAAGATCTGTGGCTGTGAGTGAAAACCCTTGGATTTCATAGCCATTCCACCCTACAGATGGGTATATAGCGACTTGTCTCGCTACTGGCTTCATTCTTCCAGAAGCACTCGTGTATTTGGACATGAATCGATATGTTTTTGATTCTGACGGCGTCCCAGTCATAAATCACATATATAGACGGGCAACCGATAAGAAAATAAAATATCCTCCGAATTTGAGCTCACGAGACCAACGATTCCAATGGAGATACTCATTTGCTAGATTCGTTGAGGCTGATCGAATTGAGACGGCGCAATCCAGGTATTGTTGGCTGGGTGACAATGTCTAAATTATTCGTGTTTATTTCCAGTTTTTGTGTTTTTTTTTTTTGTTATTTAGTTTTTTGAGTTTCAGCTCATTTTTGCTACATTTGGTGTTGTTGTTTATTTGTGTTAAAAATTAAGTATAAATTAGATATATGTTATGTTTACTATATTACGTTAGAGATAAGATTAAACGCTTAGGTTAGGAACATTGTTATAGAATTTTTTTAAGTATAAGATAAAGTTTTTGATTGCATTTCATTAGAATTAAGTTACAACATATTAGGTGTAGGATCAAAGTTTCACTGTTGTGTTTAAATTATAAATAATTTTAGGATAGTGTTGGTTGGTTTTTTCTCCTTTTTCCAATTGAATTCTAAAAATATGTAATAATCTTAATGAGTTGAATTTGCTATAGTTTTTTTGATGAAATGTGTTAATGATAACGTATAAATTTGGAGAGCCATTTAGGCCATTCAGTTTTTTATTGTTATTATTTGGAATGTGCTTTATATTCTTTCAAAAATTTATTACGATTAGTATTAAATAAAGCGCTTTTGACTTTGACTTTGACTCTGCCCACAGATCACAGACAACTGACAATAACACTAATTAAGAACGATATATAATATCATACCTACATACTTCTGGAGGATAGACAGCTAAATGTTATTACCAAGGGCCTGTATGACCTTTCAGACGAAGAAATCAAGGAAAACTTACAGACTCAGGGCTTGAACCCAATGGAAGTCTATTATATTAAAATTAGGGAAGGTCTTTGTAGAGTAGCCAAGGTTCTCCTCCCAAATTCTGAAACCAATTTTTACAATATTAAATTTCTTTGTCACCTTATGTGCATCGTAGAGGCACAGTGTCCTCATTCGGGAATGGGTATGTGCCACAATTGCCATCAATTTGGATATACCTCTAGAAGATGATTTCGCACCCCTAATTACATTCTATACAGAAATGACAGAATGACTCGTGAGACAAAACGTGAGTCATTATCTCATTAATATACCCACACTTCAAAAACTAGAGACAATGAAGGTGCAAACCGGTTTTTTAGAATTCATTGTGATTTCTGCTTACAATCCCCGGCAAATAGAAATCTCTTAAATGATCTTAGAGCTTTCGCTGCATTTGAAGGCCCTTTCTTCATTGCAGGAGATCCAAATACCATACACCAGCTTTGGGGAACTGTGAGAAGCAATAGAGATGGGATCAAGTTCAATACATTTATCACAGCCAACCACTTTGGTCTACATATCCAAAATGAGCCAACACATTACGGATTAAGAGATGGCTTTGCACTGGACATTGGAATATCGCGACATTTCACACAAAGTGATCCGTTAAATGTCCTCGACGAACTGTTTTTCGACCACAAACCAATCCTTTTCCTCATATAAAACATCTTCATCTATGTTCCTATGCTGGAAAAGAAAGCTATAAACTGGAAAGCGGTTAAAGCCGCATTGGCTAATGAAACTAATTTTTAACCACCTGAAATGGCCAACGACATCAACAACATCATTAAAAACGTATTTAAGAAATTTCACAAGCAAAAAAGGACCATACTGTCATAAATTCCGAGGAGGGAAACGAATCCTCATGAACTCCAACAGAACGTCAAATAACTGATAAGGAGAAGGAATCAAGTTTGGAGGAGAACTAGGGTTACATGTGACCCTACGCTACGCATAAACGCCACTCGGATGACAAATGAAATCCGTAATAAGATCAGGGTATACCGAAACAAGCAATGGGAGAGCTTTTTACAGAGTCTTAAGCCTGGGTGTGGTAGTTTGTAAAGAATGTCGAAATACTTTCGGGTAAAGAGTAAAATTATAGCACCGTCTACTCATGGTCCAGATGGGATGTAATTCTAAGATGTAGATAGGGCGAACAAATTTGTAAATTCTTTAGAAATGCAATTCCGTGAAAATCCTTCAGAAAACTGAGGAAAGAATTGAATCTTCTGTCAACAGACTCTTGATGAATAGCATTTAACATGACAACAGGATGGGAATGGATGCTGGAGTTACTCAGGTCTCGCCCATATCACCTGTCATATACAATGTATTTACTGTAGACTTTAGCACTCTGCCTCTAAAAGCAAAATATCACTCTACGCTGATGATACCTCTATATTTATTACAGCACGACAAGCAAGTGTTACCACTTCAAACTTTCAATCATAAATAAAGATTTTATTGTAGTGCTTTCGTAAATTGAGAATTAATATTAATTCTGATAGAACACAGCCCCTACTCATCGTAAGGAAAATACTACATACTCCACAGAGACTTATCATTGACAAAGAAACAATAGACTGGGCACCGACGGCTAAATAGCTTGGACTTACATTCAACAGAAGCCTCACATGGAAGCAACGCATACAAAATAAACTGGGACACTGTATTGGACTTCTCTCCTCTCTATACCCACTCATTAAATCTAAAAGACTTAGCATTTAAAAATGATTGCTTATATACAAGCAGATCATATGACCGACGCTACTATACGGTAGCTCTGCTTTCTACCAGATGACAGAGACTATCAAAAAATACCCCAGTCCTTCTAAAATAGAATTGTTAGAAAGATCTTAAGAATTCTCTGGTACACTAGAAACACTGCCATACACAAGGACCTTAGACTTGAGACGGTTGCAAAATACGTACATGATAAGGCACTGAATCTTTTTGACACAATTGATAACCATACTGATAGTACCCTGGCATTTCATTAAATTGTAGGGAACGGGGATGAATTACGGTTCCTAATTACCCACCAAATAACTCTGTGAAAACTTATTTCTCAAATCATATAATGACTGAAACTAGCTCAGCAAGGTAGATGGGTACTGAAATACTCACAGATATGAGGGAGTTAAGGTGCTAAATCGCACTAACTCCACACATACGCCCCCACATTCTAAAAGATTCATTATTATTTAAGTTTTTCGTTTCACAGGTGTCCAATCACAAGGGGAGGGGCAACACTTCTTAATGCTCAATTTCTTCCCCTGTATAGCCCGTTTCGACATTACAGTCTTAATAACGGGTATGAAAAGATTTCAGTGAGACTTTTCATTTGAGATCCTACTCAACTATCATCGATCAAAACAAACTGTTAAGGTTCTCATCCTGATTTGGGGAAATCTCCCGTAAAAACTTTTGACATTTTTTCTTTCGACTATAGAACTTTCATCAACCAGAAACTTCTGAGAATTTGATATCTGTAGCTTCTCGGATGGATAAAATGGTACCGACATCAATGTATTGCAATAATCTAAAAAAAATTGTTTAAGCCCTACATAGATTCCTTGTATGCTCAATGGCTTCATAATTCTAGTCACTGATTCCTGCTATCAGAAAAGTATTTTAAGGAACACTGTGAAGGTTACAAGGCTTTCCTGGTAGTAGCACTCTCTCACTTACTCAACTTGTTGAGTATATCAACTGTCGTGGAAAATATAAAATATTTACAAGCTTGATTTTACGTCACATCTGATTATGCGATAAATAACTTTTATTACTTATGTCTAAAATTTTGTCGGCCTGAATAAAAAGCTCTTTTTTAGGGTACGGCAAAACATTTTTGCAATATCCAACTAAAATTGCAACTTGTTTGTCCGTCCGTCCCCCCGTGGGTCACAGCAAGTTTTCTAGCAAACCGCGTAAGCTAGAGTAATGAAATTTTGTGAGTAGGTCAAAAATGTTACCCTCTAAAAAAATTACGTATAAAAAAGCATTTCAACGTGTGTGAGATGGTCACCCCAAATAGGGGGATGGTCCTTAAAATTTTTTTACCAAAGGTAGCCAATATAAGTATCAAATAAACGGTCTTGATGAGAGCTCTTTAAAACATGTTTTGAACTAGAAATATTTGCATGCGTGAGTGCAGGGTGAACTCCACCGTAGACGGATCCAAGCTCGTTTGAGAAAGGAGGAGGGAACCTCCTTATTTCAAATGCCCACAGCTTTCATGATTCTCCATCCCAAACCTCCCAATCATATGGTTGCAGATATTTTTGGGGTCGCACATTGGGCTTACTGGCTCCCCAATACTACGACCTTAAATGTCGAGAAATGCTAATACTTGCAAATACATCTATAGCTCTGGTACCAAATTTCACTTGCACCTCCTTTGTGGGGATATAAGAGGGTGAAGGCGAATCTTCCGCCCCTGGTAATGGAATCAAAGTAATAACCATGCCACCAGAATAGAGGTTCAGCGATAGGCTAACTCTCTGGTAACGCCCTCACAATCAAAAAAAGGACTACAGCATTGGTTCTTGGAATGTCAGATCACTCAATTACTCTGGCACTGTTGAAACCTTTTACAACAGGCCAACTAGCCAGGAAACGAACTGAACTGGAAATGATATTCAAAATATGAAGTCACACACAATATTCAAAAGTGGGAGGCCTATTGGCAAACGAGAATTTGGAGTGGCCTTTATTGTAGATAGGAAGTTCAAATCGCACATTATTGACTTCAAGACAATCAATGAACGGTTGTGTGTGGTCCCTATAAAAGCGTAGTGCTTCAAAATCTGAATGATTAATGTACACGCCCCAAAGCAAACGTTCTACAATCACCTGAAAAGACTGGTCGACTCATTGCCCAGATATGACACGAAAATAATTTTGGGTGATCTCAGCTCTACGGTTAGTATTGCGATATTTCATCAGGGAGCTACTGGAGGATATAGTCACCACGATGATACAAATGACAATGGTCAACGCCTAATTGACATTGCATGTAGCAGAAATCTAGCCATACATTCTACTTGCTTCCCACACCAATGCATTCATTAAATAACACGGGTATCACCGGATGGCAACACACAAAACCAGATCGATCATGTTCTGATCCAACAACGTTGGGCCTCGAGTATACTTGACGCCCGTACACGCCGAGGAGCTGGCTGTAACTCAGATCATTACTTGATCAAATTAGCCTATCAATGTTGTATTCCGAGGGCATATTCGGTGAAGACCAGCCCGTTACAAAAATTTGACGTCAAAAGGATTCAAACGGCACCTGTGGCGAAAAACTTCATGGATACCCTAGACAACGACCTGGCTGCCATCTTGTTAGACGCATCCTTAAAGACAAGCAACGAGCCATGAATAGAAGTGAAAGTGGCTATTAAGACCATGGGAGAACAGATGGTCCGACGTCAAGCCCAGCGCAAGAGAAATGATTGGTTCGATGGAGAGTGCCAGAATGCATTAGGTAAAAATTGTCATGACAACATCGACAATACCATCGCTGATGAAACCAAGATTAACGAAAGATGGGCATCATATTTCAAGAACCTCCTTAACCCTCCACCCAGCTCAAGAACATCGAATCCTATAGATGTTTGTGGAAGGCTTCCATTGACCCTACCAACTCTGGATGAAGTTCGTTCCATGATTAAAGCCCAAAAGAATAATAAAGCGTCGGGCATTAATAAGATTCCAGTGGAGCTCATCAAATATGGTGGCAGCAGTGATCATAAAGCTATTCACAAAGTCATCCAGCACATTTGGAAAGAAGAACATATGCCGAAAGAGTGGAGCCAATCAATTATATTCCCCATCCACAAAAAAGGTGGCAAGCTACCGTGCGAAAATTATAGAAGCATATCACTTCTTTGTATGGCGTACAAAATATTTTCAAAATCTGAAAAATAAAATCGGATCATACGCCTACAGTATTATTGGGGAGTATCAAGGTGGTTTTAGAGTAGGTCAATCGATAATAGACCAATTGTTCACAGTCAAGCAGGTACTTGAAAAATGCTGGGAGTTCAACATAGATGTGTACCAAATTTTCGTTGACTTTAAACAAGCATATGACAGTATTAATCGAAACATACTGTAGCAAGTAATGCCAAACTAGTCCATCTTATCAAAATGACGATGATGTTGACGGCCTCCGAAGCCAGCACGAATAACCAATAACCAAACCACCGATGCCTTTGACGCAAATATCGGACCAAAACAGCAAGATGGGCTGGCCCCATTGCTGTTCAATTTGGCTTTGGAGTACGTCATAAGAAAGCTTGCTGTTGATACACGAAGCACATTATCATACAAGTCGCCTATGCAGGTGGGTCAGGTGGTCATTAACAACCGCCAAAGAACTTTCCCTGGAATTTAACAGCGAAGCAAAACTAGTAGGACTACAAATCAATGAAAATTAAGTAAAGCTCTGACGCAGTCGAGTAAATATACCTCAAATACACAAAATGTCTCACTTGGCGAATACAGTATCGAAAATATTGGCAAATTTGCGTATTTAGCGCCAAAATAACGGGACGAAATACGCCGAAGAATACAGCTCGCAAATTAAATATTTTTTCAGCTTTGACGATCTTGAAGACCAGCTGCATACACAGGAAAACAAAGCTCCGAGTATACAAATCTGTGATAAGACCTGTGTTATGCTATGGATGTGAGACATGGACCCTAACCCAAGCATCCCCAGACATATTGAATGCCTTTGAGTGACGGGTCCTGAGGCGAATAATTGGAGCGAAGCTAGACAGGGAGAATTCAGAGTTTGTTTGATTAATCAAAGAAAAAAAAATCCAGTGTAACTGATATTCACTGTTTTATATGTCGCCAAGCCTTGGCAGCTAAGACACTTTCAAAGGAGCGCAACGAAATCTTAAAGTTGTGCATCCAAGTCATGATTTAAAAAAAAGTGCGTTTAACACCTGACTTTTTGCGGCATTATATGAAAACCTAGGAAAGACGCATAAAAAGCTTTTATTTCATACGAATGTGTGGTGGTTTTCAAAAGGAATCAAGCTTGCAAGATTGTTTGAGCTTCGAGATGAAGTCATTTTGCCTCTGTAAAAAACTAAACAGAATAAAATGCACAAGGAATTTAAAAAGCCAGAAGTACAAGTATTTCTGGCACATCTATCAGGTATTTTTGATTCATTGAATTGCCTCAACTTGAAATTGCAAGGTAGAGACTCAAACATAATTCACCATAGTGACGCTATCACCATAGTGAGTTGTAATTTTGGTAGCCAAAAGTTGTAGAAGAGTATAGCAATTACTTCCAGAGATTACGTGCAATATCTGAGGACATACATTTTAAGGAAGTCTTTGAAGACGCTGATACTAATGATGAGTTCAAGCTTTTTTTCCTAATTCTTTCGATGCCAGCATTTTTAGGTTTGCGACAGATTCTTTTCATGTAGACTTGGGCTCGCTACTAGAAATTATGCAGGAGCAGGTATTGGAAATAAAAAGTGAATCTTCTGCCAAATTTGATTTTGGGAAAATTGACAAAGCATTGTTTTGGGTCAAATACTTAAAAGTATGTCCCCGCTTGGCAGAAAAAGCACTCCAATTGTATCTTCCTTTCTATATATCTATATGCTTGTGTGAACAGGCATTTTCAACAGTAGTAACAATAAAAATGAATCATCAAAGGAAACGTTTGCGATTTCATCCATTCAACCCAATATTAAAAACTTTGTTGAAAAACTGCAAGCCCATCCATCTCATTGATTATTATCATTCAATAAACAAAATTAAATAAAATAAAAATTTGGTTTTAGGTAAATTTCTCGAGAGAAATTTACCTATTGCGGAGAGCATCATATATATATATATATATATATATATATATATATATATATATATATATATATATATATATATATATATATATGGGATATAACGAAATTTGTGACCACGATAGAGGTCGCAATTTTGCTTCGATTTTCACCAAATTTTCAGGAAAGGTGTATTGAGTAATTATCTCGGTTAAGTTCGTGAACCAGCTATATCGGCCGGGCAAAAACAAAATGGCGGCCATTTTAGACGAAAAATCGTGATTTCTGTTCTGACCAAAGTATAGCTCCGATTTGGATGAAATTTGGTACAAAGGTTCATTGCTGTATGTGATGAATCTCACAATAAAAAATTCAAAGTCGGTACGGCAGAAACAAAATGGCGGCCGCTCAAAGGTCGAAAAACGTGCAAAATTTTGTTGTTGTAATAGTGGTCACAGCTTTCAACAGATTTTTATGAAATTTGATAACTTGATAGAAATTATAAGTATCTAAAGAATTACGTGAAAAAATTGGAGGTCAGGTTGCAAAAAACATAATGGCGGCCAGTTTAAGGGCAAAATTTCAAAGGCTTTTTGAAGTCGCAATTTTAATCCGACATATACGAAATTCGGTTTCAAGATAGACATTATTTAGGCCTACAGTCCTATGATATTTTGGTGATCATGCATGAGCAAATTTCAAAATGGCGGCCGTTTAAATATGCGTTTTTTTCAGGTTTTTGTGGCCCTCTAGCGGTCACATTTTCCGGCGGATTTTGATGAAACTTGAGATTATGGATCTCTGTACTATGTTCTTGTATTATGCAGGAAATTATTAAAATTGAATGAAAAATAAAAAAGTCGAAAATTTAAAGCCTAATATTTTTAGCTGCCATTTTCTTTAAAAATTGAACTATTTTGCCCTGTCTAGAGTGTAACTTCTATTTGAACGAGATAGTACATTGATTGATGAGTTCCTAGCATACAAAGATTTAAAATAATCCAAAATAAAATGCATGCATTCAAAATGGCGGCCCCCAAAGGTCAGAAGGCAAGCGCAATTCGCTATTTTAGTGCCAACTGAAATAATGAATATTTTTCATGATAACGTTTTAAATGACTTTACTTGATAGAATTTATAAACCAGACCATTTTTAAGATATTGTAAAATCTTTTTAACAATCCCCTAAAAAAATTATAAAATCGCGACTTGTCTGTCTGTCCGTCCGTTTGTTCGTGCGTCAAAACAAGTTTTCTCGCAAACCACATGAGCTAGAATGAGGAAATTTTCTACGTAGGTCAAAAGTGGTGCCTCTTGAAATTTGCAATGCAAGAAAATATTTTAAGGTATTTTAAGGGGGGTCTCCCCATACAGGGGGGTGGCATACAATTTTTTTTATTTCTGTAGCAGCCAAGATTCTCAACAGATTCCGTTGAAACTTGAAATTATAAGTTATTAACGCAAGTTAATTTAATTTAATTATGCAAATCGAATGACAAAGGAAAAAGTCGAAAATTTACAGCTTAATATTTTTAACAGCCGATTTCAATAAAAATTGAAATGACGGCCCTCATAGTTCAGAAAAAAATTGAAAATGTATATATTAATGGCAACGCAAGTGCTGATTAAACTTTTATGGAAATCTTTTGAAATTAACTATTCGAGCTATTTAAGCCTTTGTGTGGTTACCACTGTGAACTGTGTAAACGGCAAATGCGAGAAGGGCGAAACCGGTATTTATATGTTTACAACAATTTATGATCCGCCGATTTTCAATATGTAATCCATACGTATGCAACTCAATTTAATTAGCAAAATATTTGCGCCCCGATAAAAGGTCTCTAAGAACGAACGTGGCCAGATTTTTTTTATGTTAATAAATACCCATGTGGTACTACGAAAATTGCAGAAAGAAGTTGAGTAGTAGGCAAGCCAAATTTTTTTTCGAAGCTTTATGCTACATACGAGAAATTTACCTTTCCGGCTGGTGCTGCCAACGGGGATTTTTTTTAATTCTTTTGATCAAGAAGCTGTGGGAGCATGTCACCATATTCATAAAGTCAAAGGGGGCGTGATAATTTAGAGTTTAAGAGCCCCTGTTCTAGAGGTATAGAGCTTTGAGTTGGCAATATTTCTTGATGCTACGTGTAGGTCTGACAGCTGTCATATATTTTTAGGGTTTTGTAAAAATTATTAAACAAAACCCTATTTAAATCGGGTCGTGTATGTCCGTCTGTCCGACCGTCCATGGGTCGCACCACTACGTAAATGTCGAATTTCGTTCAATTTAAGGGTACCGATGCGATTTATTGGAGAAAATGTGAAATTCGAATATCATACTATTATTAACAAAGTTGAGCGAACTTTGACTTCTAAGGTGTTTGTTGTTGTTGTACTCATAAATACCCACCACCATCATTTTTTTCAGATTTTCCGGATCACAAGTGTCCAATCGCGAGGGGGGGGGGGGGGGGGACAAAATTTTTTCGTGTATTTCCCCTCCCTGCGCGTCCCTCGGAGCAACAGGCATCAAATTAAGACCTGTTTTGAAAAGTCCTCATCAAGACCTTTCATTTGATACCCATATCAGCTACCTTTGATGAAATTTGTTTTTCGGAGGCCACTCCCCTGTATGAGGAGACCTTATAAATTTTTTGTAGTTGAACTTTATAGGGAGCACCACTTTACACTTGTATACAAAATTTGATGCTTCTAGCTTAAGTAGTTTGCGAGAAAAAGTGCTGTGACACACGGACGGACGGACAGACGGACAGACAGGTTGCGAAACTAGTAGGGTTTTGTAAAATTATTTTACAAAACCCCTTAAAAAACCATAAGGTGTTTAACGGGGGTCTCCTCACATAGGGGATTAGCCCCTGAAAAAAAAATCATTGCATGTAAGCAATATGGGTATCAAATGAAAGGTCTTGATGATAACTTTTCAAAACATGACAAGTTTTGCTTTGAGGGGCGCAGGGAAAGGGGAAATGTACGAAAAGCTTGTGTCGACCACCATAATAATTTTTCGAACTCAATTTATGGAGTCCGTATGTTAGTCAAGTTTTGATATGAAAAATATATTGTTTAATTAACTAATGGCTTTACAAAACCCTTATGGCAGGAGAACTCTCGTGCCACTTCAACTTGTTTAGCTTGGTTTGCCATTTTATCATGAATATGCTAATGCTTAAGCAACGTCTGCAAATTGTGCAGATTTATTTAAAAAAAAACGGTTCTGTTCGAGAAACTCATCGCGCACTCCATCAATTTTATGGCCGATACAGTCATCCATCAGAACAATTCATTCGATTAACTATGGATCGTTTCCGCACCACTTTTACTCTCACTGATAATACGCATCCAACCGGATGTCATATAGTGCGTAATGAAGAAACAAAAGTTGCCGTGGACCGTAGTATCGACGAAGACCCAGTTGAGTCCATTCGACATCGTTCTCAACAATTAAAACAGTGCCTATCCACATTATGGAAAGGTCTTGGTTTGCAGGCTTACAAAATCCAAGTCATGTAGGAGTTGAAGACAGGCGCATTGTAGGCTTGATGTATGGGCCCAAGAACAAATCTTTGCAGATCCCGGATTTCATAAGAAAACTTTTTTTACGATGAGGCTCATTTCTGGTTGAACGGCCACGTCAATGAACAAAACTGCAGCATTTGGAGTGATGAGCAACCATAAGTGGTTGTCTAAACACCGTTACATCCTGAGAAAGTCATTGTTTGGTATACTTTATAGGACGCTGGGATCATTGGTCCATTTGTCTTCAAAAATGCTGCTGGCAATAATATTACAATCAATGGTGATCGCTATAGACCCATGATTCATGACTTTTTTGCTTCGGAATCGATTCACCGTAATGCAGGGGACTTGTGGTTGGAACAGAATGGCAGAACATGTCATACATCTTGTGTAACCATTGACTTATTGAAAGCAGCATTTGATAAGCGCATAATTTTTTATTTTGGACCTGTGAACTGGCCTGCAAGATCTTGTGATTTAACCCCGCTGGACTTTTTTTTTGTAGGGATACATAAAACCACTTGTCGACGCCAATAAGCTTAAGACATTTGCCAATTTGGAAGAAAACATTTGCCGTATTATTGGCAAGATATGGCCCCAATTATTGGTTCGAGTAGACGAAAATTGGGCCTCTCATTGGGGCTTCTTCCGCACCAGTCCAGCCGCTCACATGCCTGAAATCATACTTAAATAAAAATGGCAAACAATTGTCGTTCCAATAAAATCAATCAATCAAAATGATTTATCTGTATTTTATTTAATTTTAAAATTCCATAACTCTAAAAGAAACACCCTTTATATTCGTATCAAAAATAATATATTTTAAGTACCTTCACAGCAATTTATACACTTGTCTTCAGTCCCATCACGAAATATACAAAAGTGGAATAAAATATATGTGGAATATATTCAAACCGTTTTCAAATATACATACACTCATATAATATAACAATTAACGTGCTAAATCTGATAATTCTACCTGATATTACATTCATTAATGAAAAATTACCATATTTGAGGACTGCAGCTTCCATCACGTCACCCTGTACAGTATCAAAAGTATATTTTTGTCATCGGTACAAAAATGAGTTTCGAACAAAGAGCTAGTATCAAATTTTATTTTAAAATCGGTAAAACGTTTACTGAAACATTTGAAATGATGAAAAAAGTTTGTGACGATGATTTTGTATCTCGTGCCAGAGCTCATGAGTGGTTTACAGGTTTCAGAGATGGTCGTGAGGTCATAAATGACGATGGATATATGGGCCGCCCAAAATCATGATCATCGAAAACTATATCGAAATTGTGCGTGAATTTATGAAAAATGTGCCGTAATCGCGTTGAAATTCAAGGACTTGGAGTTAACTATCTCCAAAACATCAACGCATTTAGACCGATCATTTGGGCTTATGAAAGGTTTGCGCATGTTTTGTTCCGCACAAATCAAGTCGCGATCCAAAATAAACGAGACTTTTCTCATAATTTTCTTTTTTCACTAGAAATCGCATTTTGACCATAAACCACTCAACGTATTCACCTGATATGGCTCCCTGTGACTTTTATCTATTTGGGGAATTGCATTTGGCCATGAAAGGAAAACGTTTTACGTCCGTAGAGGGCATCCAAAAGGCTTGTACCAACATCCTGAAGGATATTCTGGCCAATGACCTGAAACACTCTCTGATCGCGCAAAACAGTGTATCGAGGCCGGAGGAGACTATTTTGAATAAATAAACTCGAATTTATCAAAACAAAGCTCCTGTCGTTTCTAATTTAGATCAGTCTCATTTATTTTGGAACGCACTTTGTAATTCATAGTGATTAAATTACAAAAATTATAAAATCATCATCCAAATACTTTTTAAAATCTTGAAGCAATGAAACAGATTCTTTTACGAAAAAAATTAGACATAAAATAAGATACATATATATATATATTTATATATATATATATATATATATATATAAATACAAATATATATTTATATATATATATATATATATATATATATATATATATATATATATATATATATATATATATATATATATATATATATATATATATATATATGTTTATATATATATATATATATACATATATATATATATATATATATATATATATATATATATATATATATATATATATATATATATATATTGTAACATGTACAAATAATTCTGCGAGCTACTGTCGCAATTGTTTTCACGGTCATTAAGAACGTCAACAAATGAATTTACTCGAACCCACGAGAACCCAACAAGCATGATCAACATCTGAAAGTGACTCACTGCCCATTCATGCTGGAATGTTCCCGCTTATTCACCAATGTACGAGAACTGAGTTGAATGATTAGAGACCCTATATAAAGGCGAGCTGAATGAATGGTGGGATTCATTCGACCGCGATAAAAACTTGCGATAGTGTGCGGAAAGCGAATTGAAAAGCGATCAAGTAATAGTGAGATGATTTTGAGAAGACAATTGCGATAAGAAATTTATGGACAAGTGTTAGAATTTTAATAGTGAAAATTAAAATTAGTGAAAGTGTTAAATTGATCATTGTGCACTTTTGTAATTGAATAAACTCTTTTAACTTAAATTAAAAGACATTGCGTTTACACTTTCCCGGAACATTAAAATTATAATTGGCCGCGAACCGAAAACACGCGACAGTGGTGTCAGAAGTGGGATTAAAATTTTGAAAGTGAAAATTTGAACATTTGAATGTATAGTGCACAATAGTAAAATTTAAAGAAACATTGAAAATGCCACGAAGCCTAAACTTAAAAATTAATGAATTGACCGTGTCGGAGCTTAAGGAAGAGTTGGAACAGCGAAACCTGGCTACACAAGGTACAAAGGCCATACTGATTGCACGCTTGCGTAATGCGATCGAGTCAGAAGGCGTGAATCTGGATTTGGGTGAGCTCTCAGCTGCAGAAAGAGGCGCAGAAGGTGGTGAAGCCGAAACACCAAAACCAAAGGAACCAGAAAATGCGCTGATGCAAATGTTGATGCTGATGCAGCAAGAGCAGCGACAACAGTCATCCAATTTAACTGCGAAGCTAAATGAACAATCAGCGGAGCTAGACCCACAAGCGTTCGAAATCAAGGCAGACATCACACAGAAGCTGGAAAAACAGTCAACCGAAATAAAAGCGGAGCTCAGTAGTCTCAACAGCCAAATTAAATGCGTCGAGGAGAAGGTATACCAGGTCGAGGAGAGAATCAACCTTGAGATCAGCCAGGTCAACCATGAGATGGAAAAAGTGTAAAAGGACTTGGAAGTAGCGAAGGCAGTGGTAACCGCCTCACCAGCCCCAATTATAACCGCTGCGCAAAGCTCATCTAGAAATGTGCAAGCACCAATATTCGATGGGCAAACGGTCTGGACTATTTACAGAACCCAGTTCGAAGCAGCCGCTCGCAAAAATCACTGGAATGAACAGGAACAAGCAACTGCGTTGATTCTTGCTCTAAGAGGCCCAGCTGCTGAGCTGTTGCAGACGATCCCCGTTGAATTGCACCCAAAGTCGAATGCTATAATGGATGCGCTCGACATGCGTTATGGAGATGATCATCTAAAGCAGATTTATCGGTCACAGCTTAGGCATCGGGTGCAAAAGTCTGGTGAAACCCTACAGCAGCTAGCCCAAGACATTGAGCGACTAGCACTTTTGGCTTACCCAGCCTACGACCCAGAACATCGAGATGATGCAGCAACTGAAGCATTCATCAGCGCACTAAAGGACCCGGAATTGTAACAAGCCGTGCGTTTAGCTCAAAAGCAAACGGTTAAGGACGCATTGGCTTACAGTCTGAACTTTGAGGCAGCGAAAAATGTGACTCGTACCACTGCTCGGGTTCATGAGGTAGTGGCAGACGAGTACAGGTGTGAACGCGTGAAAATTGAGCGAGACCCGCATGTAAATGGTGCGCCTAGATGCTGGAATTGCGGAGAGAAGGGGCACCTGCAAAGAGACTGCAAGAAGCGAAGAAAACTGAGCTATTGTCCAGAGTGTGCAGCTAGGAGGAGATCCAGACCGAGTCAGGAGCCCAGAATGGAAGCCCTTCAAACAGAGGGGTCGGGAAACATGTAAGAGCCAACTTCGTGGGCAGAGGTTGGCTAGGAGGATCGACGTCCCCAGCACCACCATCATCGTGTCAAGACTACATCGTGGAGAAGCAGACTTATGCCTTCCGGGTCAAATTGACGGAGAACACTGCACCATAACAATCGACACTGGTGCAACCCGATCGATTATCCGACCAGACCTAGTTAGACAGCAACAACTTCACAAGGGCAGAATTTTCTCACTACGGACAGCTACGGGAGATACTGCACCTGTTCATGGAGAGGTCAACCTCCAGATACAGTTGGGAGACCTTGTGTTCCGACATAATTTTCTGGTCGCGAACATTATGGATGACTGCAATCTCGGAATGGATTTTCTGCAACCACATGGAATCACGTTGGATCTGGGCAAACGTGTATTGAAATGGCAGAATGTAGAAGTACTGATGGAGGATCCCAGCTTCGAAATCCCCAAGATGAATGTAGTGGTATGTACTGACACTGATGTACCGAATTCTTCCGAAAGCATTGTATGGGCCAAGCTTGATGGTGATTCTGGAGACCACCGATCTTATCTGATAGAGCCAACGAAGACATCCGCATTGCGCAGTTTGATTGTAGAACGAAGCCTTGTAAGATCTTTAAGGAACGGATATGTGCCGGTTAGAGTCCTTAACACCGCAGACTCAACAACGAGCATCAAAGCGGGAGAAGTCATCGGCAGCTGCCAGCCTGTTTCCACCATCACCTCCTTGAAAGCTACTCACAACCATCATTGGAAAAGGAGGCAAGACACAGACAAAGCCCGGATGACCAAGGCCGAACGAGTTTGGTAACTCACGTCATAGATACACAGGGAGCTAAGCCGATTCGACAAGCACCAAGATGTCTCCCTATAGCCAAACAAGGAGAAGTGAGCGCGCTGATCTCGGACATGGAAAAACAAGGCATGATTGAACCTTCTGTAAGTCCACGGGCCGCGCCTGTAGTTCTAGTAAAGAAAAAGGATGGTAGCACTCGCTTTTGTGTCGACTATAGGCAGCTTAATGACATCACTAAGAAAGATAGTTACCCGCTCCCACGCATCGATGACATCATGGACACTTTAGCCGACGCAAAATGGTTTTCTACCCTCGATCTCAAGAGTGGCTACTGGCAGGTAAAAATCGACAAGAAGGACCGAGAGAAGACCGCATTTTCAGTTGGGACCAGATTGTGGCAATTTGTGGTGATGCCGTTTGGGCTTTGCAATGCTCCAGCCACTTTCGAACGCTTGATGGAATACGTGCTACGTAGTCTAACCTGGAAAACCTGCTTGGTGTACCTAGATGACATCATCGTCATCGGGAGAACGTTCGAAGAGCATGTGCGGAACTTAGAAGAGGTTTTCTCTCGACTGCGACTGGCAAATTTGAAACTTAGTCGTGCAAGTGTACCCTTTTCGCAGCTGAATCAAAATACCTGGGACATGTCGTATCAGCAGAAGGGGTCAAAACAGACCCTGAGAAAATTGAAGCCGTGAAAAGCTGGCCAACACCAAACAACAAGCGCCAACTACGAAGTTTCCTGGATCTGGCAACCTACTATCGAAGATTCGTCAAAAACTTTGCCAAAAAAGCTAAGTATCTCCATCAGCTAACCGAGGAAAATCGTCCGTATGTCTGGAATGAACAATGCCAGACAGCCTTTGAGACCCTGAAGGAAAAGCTGTGTGAATCACCCGTGCTGGCACATCCGAAACCCGGAAAAATGTTTGTAGTTGACACCGATGCAAGCAACGGCGGTATTGGAGCTGTACTCTCCCAGCAGATCAATGGCGAAGAGAGAGTCCTCTCGTATTACAGTCGAGTTCTTTCAAAGAGTGAGGGGAACTACTGTGTGACCAGGAAGGAGCTATTGGCTATAATAGAGGCCACCAAGCAGTTCCACAAGTACCTATATGGCCAGAAATTTGTTCTTCGAACGGAGCATGCATTGCTGAGATGGCTACTTAACTTCAAAAACCCCGAGGGACAAGTTGCGAGATGGATCAAAAGATTGCAGTCATACGACTATGAAATTGTTCATCGAAAGGGCGGAGTTCATGGAAATGCTGACACTCTATCTCGTCGCCCATGTCCAGCTAACTGTAAGCATTGCCAACGGATTGAGGAAAAGGAACCGCCTGTTGATCTGCGACTGATAACGGCCAAATCCGATGAAGGTTGGTCATCGGAGGAGATTCGAAATGCCCAGCTAGCCGATGAAGACATCGGACCATTGCTCGTATGGAAAGAGACGACTGGATGACCTGAGTGGAAGGACGTTTCAATGCATGGCGCAACCCTGAAAAGCTATTGGGCACAATGGAACTCCCTTCAGGTGGAGGGTGGCATACGCAAGCGGAAATGGGAAACGGCGGATGGCAGCTCCTATAGGATGCAAACTTTACTACCCAAAAGCCGAATCCACGATGTGGTTAAGGAAATGCATGAAGGATCTTCGGGAGGCCACCTTGGTGTTAACAAGACCTTAGCAAAATCGCGGGAAAGCTTCTACTGGCTCCACGCTCGAGAAGACGTAGAGGACTGGTGTCGGAGATGCACAGTTTGCGCTTCCGTCAAAGGCCCAAAGCGACGACTGAGAGGACAAATGCAAACCTATAACGTGGGGGTACCATTTGAAAGGATTGCTGTTGACATCGCAGGACCCTTTCCTGCATCTGAATGGGGAAATCGATACACATTGGTTGTCGCCGATTATTTCAGCAAGTGGCCAAAGGTGTACCCCATACCCAACCAGGAAGCAACTACTGTAGCCGAACAGCTAGTGTTAAATTGGGTCAGTAGGTACGGCGTACCTGGCGAACTACATTCGGATCAAGGCCGAAACTTTGAGTCACTAGTTTTTGGCGAAATGTGCGAGCTGCTCGGAATACGGAAAACGAGGACAACACCACTGCATCCCCAATCCGATGGAATGGTCGAACGTTTCAACGGCACTCTCAATAAACACCTGGCCAAAATGGTTGACGAGAACCAAAGGGACTGGGACCGACATATCCCACTATTTTTAATGGCGTATAGACCTGCTGAACATGCATCGACGGGCCAAGCCCCAGCCAAAGTCATTTTTGGAAAGACTTTTTGTTTGCCAGCCGATATAAAGTTCGGAACACCCCCTGAGAAACCCCAAATGGTCTCGGAGTACGCAAGTGATCGAAGACAACGGTTGAACCAGATACATCGGACAGTGCGAAAACACCTCGAATCGGCTACTGACCGCATGAAGACCAGGTATGATCTAAAGGCTAATTCTACTGGCTTCCAGCAAGATGACTTGGTGTGGCTATATAACCCGGTACTGCCAAAGGGTAGGTCTCCAAAGTTGCAACATAACTGGGAGGGACCATACCGAGTTACAAAGCGAATCAACGACGTCGTGTACCGAATACAGGAACATCGCAAGCCGAGAGCTAAAGTGAAAATCGTGCATCTGGACCGTCTTGCCCCATATAACACCCAGGGAGAATCGACTACAAATAGCGACACATCTTTTCGTGGCGAAAAGAACTGAGGTGGGGGCAGTGTTACATGTACAAA
>OZ017741.1:202162919-202205419 GCA_963969285.1 Odontomyia ornata
TTATTGGAAAGCCCTATATATATTTATTTAGCCATTTTATTTAAGGCGACATGTTGCGATTTTGTTATTATAATTATGATACTATATCAATTTTGCACATCATATCTGACATTTTTTGAAAATCCGTACATATCGATAGTGCCTAGGCCACTATAATCACACCTGATCTTTAAAGTTCTTATCAAGGCCTTTCATTTGATATCCATATTGGCTAGCTTTCATAATAAACATTTTTTAACGCCAGTTCCATAATCTTAACAAAAATTTTGATCGATTTTCTCAAAGAGGTCGACACGCGTTTGCTCACTCAAAGAATCAAAGCTCGAAGACTTTTCAAGAAAAAACAATCTTTTTATTTTCGAAATTTCGAAAGGTCACCACTTTCGACATGATTGCAAAATTTCATGTTTATAGCTGTTTTAGTCTCCGCGGAAACTTACTGTAACGCACGTACGGACCGACGAAACGCGATTTTAGTAGGTGTTTATTAAATTACTTTACAAATCAACTTTACTTTTTGAAAAACAACAAACGAATTCTTAATAACAAAAACAAAAAATAGAGAATAATCCACACCCACTTTTGTCCCAACAAACATTGAATATATGTTTGCTGAAAAATATCGTAATAATACCTGGAATCTTGATTGCCTTTGATACATAAATTTGTGTTTTCGAGCTTCTAACAAGAGCCTTTTACCCAACAATGCTCAAACTCTACACTTGGAATTTACATCTCGCCTGTTGTAAGCAATTCCAGATACAAAGTTTTTCAATAAACTTATTCCTTTCCGGGAGTCAGTGCACACCCAGTATTAAATTGTACAACCGGTGGTAGTACATTGCATGCATGAAACAGGACGAGAAACAACACCCAATTCGTTGAACTGAATCTTGTGAAGCCAGCTGAAAATTGGAAGAGATAGCTTAGAATTGAGGTCAAAATAATGGCTTGCAGTCTTGTTACTGTATGCAGTGGAGACAATTCCGGTTGATACCAATGTAGGATAAAGCTTGAACTTTGGCAATGTCACAAATAAAGGAATTGTTTTGAAATGGCTATTTATTTGTTTTTGATAAATTCTTATTTGTTTTTGTCTGAAGTATAGTACGTGTATCCAGTATAATGAAGTATAATGCAAAGCAAACACTAAGATCACTGCTTTTTTCAAATTTTTCATTGGATTCTGATATTGGATCTTTTCTTAAGAGGTGTTTCTGAAAAACACGATTTTTCATCTATATTTTCCAACTAATAGAATGAAATGCACAGCTTCTATTGAATAAAATCCAGCATGCGGGTAAAAACTCAAATTCTCGTCGAACTAAAAGGCTGGTATTAACATCCCATATTTAGACTTAATATCAATATGATGGTTTTATTTAACGTTTGTAATTAATGCATTCCTACAATTAAAAAAAATTAAGCCTCTATATTCACTGCATTAGCTAGCTTTAAGCAGGTATTTGCAGTTAACAAGCCTACATTGCAAACAAAACTCATATAAAAGCAAGCAGAAATGAATTACAAATTATTTTCATTTTCCCTCTCCTAGTGAAGAGCAATTTAATTTTTGACAAATAATATCTTAATTAAACTTGTCACTGTCTATAGAAATTTATATCATACAACAAGCAAACATTTATCTTCATAATTTTTTAGTCCATTTTCAACGATACAACGATGGACACTCTACTTCGTCATCATCATCTCAGCACAACGATGAAAAATTAAATTTCTCCAAGCATTGACGTATTTCAGGCAGCTCTACACAGTTTATCACAATTTTTTAGGAAATGCTATATCGGGGACAACAGTTGCTACTGTCACTTGGGTTCATCCTCTTTCCTCGAGCGATCCACTTTTAAGTATGATTTTTTTTTTCCGACAGCGAAAACATGGTACACTAGCTTATGGATATTTTTGAAATGACCACTGGTTACAATGTAGGTATAAAATTGGTGAATTTGATACTTTAGGGTAATTAGCGTTTAGCAAGATGTATTATTTTTTAAAGCGATGTAGTTTGATTGATGAACTTACTTATAATATTTGCTGTAACATTTTTTGTTGGTCTGGATCCATTCAACCTTGCTATGATGAGGATCCAAGTCTTTCAGTGGATTTAAGTTCAATATATTTGAATTTTTAACCAATAAAGAAGCTTAAAGATATCGCTCTGATTTTATGAGACAAAATTTGAATTTGGCAAATCATACAACGAACATAATTCAGTGAACTTTGATTTTTGCTGTACTTATTGCTCTTATACTCATAAACACAAGCTTCCTTGACTTTCGTCTTATATTTTTGAACTCAATTATATGTGATTGCCAGGAGAGGAGATACAAATTTTAATGTTCCATACTTTAAGCCTTCCTTGAACTTCTGTTGAGCAAGCTGCCATTGAAGATTTAGATTGTAAAAGTTCGACCTAAGAACTCAGTTCTTCCATTAATAACATTTGATAATTTCAATAAATTAATATCTCACCTTGCGAATACGGTAACGAAAATGTTAGCGAATTTGTGTATTTAGGCACAAAAATAACGAGGACCAGTAATGTACAGGTAAATGACGAAATGCGGCGAAGAATATAGTTCGCAACTAAAATATTTTACCTCCAAGTAAAGGGTTTTCCAATAAGAGGAGTCATTTTGAATAGCCCGCGATTTCGGTAGATGTCACCTTTGAAGCTGTCTTTTTTTGACATTTGACAAGTAAAAACTACGCCATTAATTAAAATATAATGAAACACGCTTTAACAATACATTGAAATTATTAAAATTCACTATAAAAATGGGGAAAATTTGGCAGAGACGGTTCGCAAAACAAGAACATTTTTGGGTTGTCGTGAAGCACTTTGTCGAACCGCAATACAGAAATTGGTGGAAAAGTTCGAGCTGTTAGGACAGCTTAGTAGAATAACACCCATGCAAGTTTTGTGTCTAGTTTGACCGAACTATAAAAAATAAGAAAGTGCTCCGCGCACATCAAGAAATCCAAACACGAACTTTACATTTAACTTTAAGAACTTTATTGATTATAATTTCGTTTGAGTATTCACTCGGACAGCGTAACGTTCTACATCTAATTAGCAAAAACTGAAGGTGTTCATGGATACGCTTCTATTTATTATGCGAAAAATGATGAGTTCGCGACACGTGAATTAATTATGCGAAAGTAATTTTGATTACGATGGGACATGTGCCGCCGCGTAAATTGCTTACCTATTGTCTAGGTTCGGCACATGTCATTTCCGTTGCAGATTCGTTGCATTTGGGTAAATGCAACGTTTGCAGTAATTGATTTATGTGAGAATTATTTTTATAGGAATTCGGAGTAAGCGTATACATGACTTCTCCCCCCTTACAATAAGAATTCTCCTGAATTCTAACCTTTTCATTACAATTTGTTTTAATGTTTTTGTTTACATTCATAATTTCTTTTGTTTTATGTATTTTATAAAAAATGGTAAGTATTGCAAAAATGATACATATAAGTATTGAAATTGTTGTTATTCCTAATATTGGACTTATAGTTTTGTAGAATTTAAGAATTTCTAAAGGTTCCAAATTTTCAATATGTTGTATGGTAATATTTTCAAAATTAATTCTTTTGGTAAAATTAAAATTATAGTCTGCTTCATAATAAAATCTGTCAACAAATTTGATATCATTGCTACTAAAGGTTTCATTTAGGATTTGAATAGTACAGTTATTGAATGTTATTAAGTAATTACCGTTTAGTTTTATATATCTGTCATCACAAGAATTTATAATTTGTTGATTTTTCATATTTTTACAAAGTATAGTTTGATCATCCAATTTTTTAATTTCTTGAAGTTTATTTATTTGTGTAAAGCAATTATTTTTTTCAATGCAATTGTTTACAATTTTGAGATCTTTTTCATATTGAATTTCTCCACTATATTGATATTTTGTTTGATTTATTTCAATAACAAATTGATCTTCTATATTAAGTTCTAAAAAGTTTTTATTTGGGATTGGGGTTATCAATTTAAGGTCGACTATTTTGTATTTATTGGGAATTTTGATGGCAAGGGTTAGTTCGTCCTTGTCTAGTTGCAAAAGTCCTGTTTTAGCGTTTTTAAGTCTGTAAAAGTCTAGTCCTGTTGTCAAGATTTCAGTAGTTGTCAATAAACTTGGGTGAACAATACCATGTCGGGTAAATGCTATGCTGTCCATAATTTGGTCTAGTTTTTCTTTAAGCATCTGCAATCTTATCATTTGATCTAACTGCAGTTGTTTTACTATAATTTTTCTTTCGTTAGCAGTTACTTCTTCGTAAGTTTTTGTAATTTGATTTCTATCTGATTCAATGGTGTTTTTAATAATTTTTATCGAGTCACTGATATGCGAATTGATTTCTATTTGCTTATTTAGGTTATCGATAGTTTTGTCTTCGTTAATTTCTACTGTTTTCATGTGTTCACTGATTTCCTTTCTATCGTCGTCATTCATGGTACCAAAAAGCCATTTTTCTACTGTACCAACGATATTGAGTAAACCTCTTTTCTTTCTAGGACTAGGTTGAATAGTTTTAAACTTTGCACGAATAGTTTCTAGTTCTTGTCTAATAGTCAAGTCATTCCCAAGGTTCAACCGTTTGATGTTTTCCTCTGCTAAATCGATTGCCTGCCTAAATTCTGTTAAATTGAGTACGTGAATTATTGTCCTAGCATCTTGAATAACCTCCGTTGTTCCCATATTTATTATTGTAAAGCCATTTTCAGTCGATATTGGTTGTATATTTAATGTCCCAGTTGTTGGTTTTACCATAGAGATTAGAAGCAACCATATGATGATTATGACCTAAAATAAGTATTTAATCTTGGATATGTCATAATAAAAAGTAATTGATTTGTTAAGGGTAAATGATTTAAACGACTTAAGTTAAGGTTAAATTATTGAAACTATTGAATTTTGCTTTGCAAAATATCTGCGAGCATTTTCTTCCTTAAATAAACCATGTCCTCTTGGGAAAAATTTGGTTCACAATTGCGAGTTATATGTTCAGCAAATGTGCAGCTAAATACACCACAGTCATATGCATTTGTTTGAAGTGGACCGTTTAGAATTTGCTCCTTTTTCCAAAAAGAAAAATCTAAAACCTCATCTTTCTTGTCCATCGATTCTTCTTTGACATAATTTTCTAGTAAATCTAGAACTTCGGTATTTGGAGTCCTCACTGGATCATAATATTTAATGTATTTTTCCTTTGGGCTTATTATGGCTAAGCACCAATGTGTTTGGTTTATGTGAACTGGAATTATTATTAAATCATAGGAGAATATATCCACTTTCCGTGTCCATCTTCGAACTGCACTATATCCTGTTTTGTTTAGGCACAGCGTGAAAAATGTATTCATTGCATACACTTTCGGAAGATTATTTGCATTGTCTAGTGAGCTTCTTTCTACTAGCAAATTTAGGTAAAAGTTAATTATTTGGTCGTTTAACCATTCTTTTCCTAGTAAGGTGGCTGCATCGCTCCTCTTTATTGATAAATTAAATTTCTTTACCAAAACCTCGGAGTTAGGACCTTCTTTAGCTTTTATTTCTGCTTCTAGAATTCTTTTATCCTCTGTTTTAACGATATCGTCTTCTGAATAATCGTTTAGATTTGTATGTTTTAATTCTCTTTTGATATTTGTGGGATGGACATTATGTAATTTTGCCCTTCTATATCTTGGTTTTTCTTTGTGTCTTACAGCTTTATAGTCCTTTATGAATCCAGTCGTCCTAGTTTCCTCGTAGTTTTCACGTTTTTTATTTATTTTTTCCAAATATTTTTGTTTTGCTTCGTTGATGTTATTTTTAATTTTTAAAGCGTCTATTCGTTGTTCCTGAGCATCGATAGGGGTACACTTGATAGTTGAATGATAGCGATTGTTGTAGTTTCTAACAGCCTGTTGTACTATTTGTTTTGGTGAAAAATTTGTTTTATTTAATATTAAAGTTCTGCATATCGAAAGTAATGTGTTGTGAAAACGTTCTACGTCAGCATTACCTGTATGGCTATGCGCTTTTGTTATGTGTAGTTCTACTTTCTCTTCTTTTAAGAATTCCTTTACGTTAATAGTATTTAATTCATTTCCTGCAGTAATTTTCTTGGGTTTTCCTATTTTTGCAAAATGTTCTTCTAAAGTTTCAATGATTGTTATATGATTTTTGTCAGGTAGGAAGTAAGCAGAGCCAAATTTCGAAAATCGATCTATTATTGTTAAGAAATCATATTTCATGAAGGTATAAATATCTATATTGATAATTTCGTTTTTACTGTCGGGTGTTTCTGTGTAATTAAATTTAGGTTTGATCGGTTTTCTGTCATATTTCGCCATTTGACAGACATCGCATTGGTTGAGTACAATTTGTATTAGTTCCTGTAATTTTGGATAATAGATCTTGTTTTTTATAGAATTGAAAGTTTCTTGTATGCCGGAGTGCATACTTTCCTTTATGTGATACAGAGATATTTGCTTTACTGCTTCGGTTTCCGTTTTTATATCCTGAGCTCTAAAAGAGCATCGAATAAACTTGACTTGGCTGTCATTTGAGTACATTTCCCTTATTGTTTGTTGCAAGATGTTATATTTGCTGTCTTCAAGTTCCGTATAAATGCCGGTTATCCCCTTCTTTATGTACTTTCTAAGGATTTCGCGTAAATTGTCGAAATCGTATTCCGCTATATAAATTATTCGCTTTTTATGAATAACTTCTAACTCTTGGATCTTATTATTTGTCAATATTAACTGTGTCCTATATTTATTTACAATTTCCTCCTTAATAGGTATATGATCTTGTAGATCTTCTTCCGCAGAATGTTTTGTAGCTATTGTACTATCGTGACTTTCCAAGTTAAATATTATTCCTAAATCTGAAAAAGAGTTTGTATGTTTAAATGAGCTTGTCGACTTTTCATCACACTCCTTAGGTTGATTAGTACGGCTGAGAAAATCCGCTACCTTATTTTCTTTTCCTTTTACGTACTCAATATCAAAATGATATTCTCCTAGTTTTAAGAGCCATCTTTGATGCCTGGGTGAAAGGTCCTTCCCTTTATATTTAGCATGAAGGTATTTGATAGGTTGATGGTCCGTATAAATAGTAAACTTGTTACCATAGAGATACGGTCTGAAATAATTGACCGACCACATAATGGCAAGAAATTCCTTATCAGTAGTGGCGTAATTCCGCTCATGACAGTTTAATGTCCTCGAGGCAAAGCACACTGGATGCCCGTTTTGTGACAAAACGGCACCAATTGCGTACTGAGACGCGTCCGTTGTTAATTGGAAGGGTTTCTGAAAATCAGGAAATCTTAAAACAGGATGTGATATTATAAGGGCTTTTAGTTTCTCAAAAGCGCTAATATAATTTGGATCTTTACAATTAACTTTTTGGTCCTTTTTCAGATACTTTGTTATAGGTTGAGCTACTTTTGCGTAGTCCTTAATAAACTTTCTGTAGTAACCCGTTAATCCTAGAAAGCTCTTTATCTGTTTGTGCGTTTTTGGCAACTCTAATTTTTGTATTATTTCAACCTTTTCGGGATTTGGTTTCAGTCCATCTTTTGAGATAATATGACCTAAGAATGTGGTCTCCTTCTTCATAAAATTGCACTTATCTATCTGGATTTTAAGTTGATGTGCTTTCAAAGTTTGAAAAATGTCTGTTAACGATTTAATGTGTTCCTTTAAAGAGGTGCTAAAAATCAGAATATCGTCTAAATAAACGACACATGATTTATTTACGAAATCTCTTAACACGTCATTCATTAGGCGCTGAAATGTCGCTGGTGCATTCTTTAGACCAAACGGCATTCTTACAAATTCATAAAGTCCGTGAGGTGTTACGAAGGCTGTTTTATGCCTGTCTTCCTCTTTGACTAGAATTTGATGATAACCTTTTGCTAAATCGATTGTTGAAAAATATTGGGCTCTACCTAGTTTATCGAGGATAGAGTCAATATTTGGCAATGGGAATTTATCATCCAATGTTATTTCGTTTAGTTTTCTGTAATCTACCACTAAACGAAATTTCTTTTCCCCCGAGTTGTCCGATTTTTTCGGTACTATAATAAGAGGACTTGAATACATTGAATTACTCTTTCGAATAATTCCTTGCTTTTCAAGTTCCGCAATTTGTTTTCGGACCTCCGCTTCGTGCTTAGGAGGATACCTGTACAGTTTTGAGTTGACTTGATTTTCGGTTGTAGTCTTTATCTCATGTTTTATTGTGGGGGTACTCGTGAGTTTGTCACCCTCCTTAAAAAATATTCCCTCATACCGTTTTATCAGTTTTATTATTTCGGCATATTCTTCTTTGTTCAGGTGATCTAACTGTAATCTTTTTAGATAATCACCATGCACTTCTTCTAAAGAATTTACTTCATCAAAAGGATAAGGGCTATTAATAAATTTAATGGCATGTCCATTTAAAATAATTAATTTTCTCTCGAAATCTATTAATGTATCGAGATTATTTAGTAAATCAGTTCCGATTATGAACTGATATTTTCGGTTTTGTAACCTATTAACCTTCCACCGAACCAAGGCTCGTGAGGGTGGAGGATCAATTTCTTCTGGCGATGGAGTATGAACTTCATACTCGATCTTATCTTTTCCTGTAATAGTTGAAAATATGATTGGCTTGATTTTCACCTTATTAAATGTATTAATTCGGTCATCAATTACACTGAATGATGCCCCAGTATCAATTAAAGCTACATATTTAACATTATATATAGTAATTTGAATCAAAGGCAATTGTTCCGAGGCTAGTTGCGAAAAAAATATTCATTTAGGTTAATTTCAGGGGATGAGTCAGAGAAGGTTTCTTCATCAGATAAATTATTTGATTGGTTTTGGTTTTTAACCTTTTCAATATTTGATCTATGGAATTGCGCATTCTCAACTTCCATGGGCTCAATACCCGGTTGGAGTTTAGACTTCCATGTTTGTTTTGAACGACCTGAAAAGTTATTGGCTTTATTTTGCCCCGATTTGTTTGAGTTCTGAGATCTGAAAAATTGATTTTGACCACTATTTTGTTGTCCACTGTCATTGTCTTTTTGTCTGTACTTATTAAATTGTCTGTTTTGTTTTGTATTATCCTCTCCGTCAGAATTTTTGTCAGTCTGTCTGTTTTGTGAGGAATTAGGATTAGAATCCTTGTAATTATTTTTGTGGAATTTAGGTTTGAAAATTTTGACCTTTCTAAATTCTGGTCTGATACATTCATCTTCAAATCTTCTTGATCTCATAATTTCTATTATTTTATCAATATTTGTCTCACTGTATATCTTTTCTAATAGAACACCCTGACTCATTTCTTTCACTACATTTGTTAGAATTGAATTAACATTACTAAGGTCAATAAACATTTTATCCTGATAATAGATTATTAGTTCATCTGCCTTATACTTAATTTTTTGTACTTCCTCAGCCAATTCGCTTACATTGTGCACCTTTAGTTCGTTGATTTTTTTGTAGATTTCCCACGGTTGAACGTCTGGTCTGAAACGTAGCTTTAGCTGATCCTTGATGAGTTGCCAATTATCTGTTTCTGGGATGTTGATGATTGCGTTCTTAGCCTCGCCTTGGATTTTCTCATAATAGATGGTCCTTACTGCTGTTTTCTTTGAATCTTCATTGTCAATTTTGCTCAAATAGTATTCAACACTGCTCAGGAAGCCGTTGATGGTAATATCTCCGACGCCGGTAAAGTTGTTCATATATTTGATTTCCTTTAATATTTTATCGTTATGATCGTTTGATGATTGTCTGTTTGAAATTTGTTGAAGAGCTGTTGCCAACTGTTGGACCTGCTCCTCCCTTTGAGCAAGTTGTAGTTGAAGTTGTTGGAATTGTTGAACCAGTTCTTCCATTCTGTATGCGTCGTTCCGTCCTTGGTTGAAGATATTCCTTCTTCTTGTTCTTCGTCCAGCAGGATCCACGTTTTATATGGGGTTTTTTTAAAAATCTTAGGCTATGTTACCTGTTTCCAAGTTTTGTGAAACTTTGTTCAATTTGTCCGGTTTAATTTGTTCGGTTTGAAATGTTGCTTTTCACTTCTTATTAGGAACTTTGTTTGTTTTACACACTTTTTAAATTAATTTATGGGCGATCAGATCTCTACAGCAGCCTCACTGCGAGTTTTAAGCGGACCTTTATGCTTCGTGTGTCTGCTCTGATCTTATTATATAGGTTAATAATAACCGTATTAACCTTCGCGGCTTTCCCGATTATTATTTTGTTTAATATTTATGTGTTTTTAGTTTATCGGCACCTTCGCGGCACTTAACCGATTTTATTTTTAAATAGTCACCACACTTTTTCGTTAGTTCCTTCGCGGATTTTCGAACTGTGGCGTTTACCGACTGCGCCAGTTTTGTGTCTAGTTTGACCGAACTATAAAAAATAAGAAAGTGCTCCGCGCACATCAAGAAATCCAAACACGAACTTTACATTTAACTTTAAGAACTTTATTGATTATAATTTCGTTTGAGTATTCACTCGGACAGCGTAACGTTCTACATCTAATTAGCAAAAACTGAAGGTGTTCATGGATACGCTTCTATTTATTATGCGAAAAATGATGAGTTCGCGACACGTGAATTAATTATGCGAAAGTAATTTTGATTACGATGGGACATGTGCCGCCGCGTAAATTGCTTACCTATTGTCTAGGTTCGGCACATGTCATTTCCGTTGCAGATTCGTTGCATTTGGGTAAATGCAACGTTTGCAGTAATTGATTTATGTGAGAATTATTTTTATAGGAATTCGGAGTAAGCGTATACATGACTTGCACGTCACTCAAGAACAGCAGAGAATATTGCTGCTGTAGCCAAAAGTGTTGAAAAAAACCCAGATTTGTCCGTTCCTCGTCATTCTTTGGAATTAGGCATTCCACAAACGTCATTAAACGTCATTAAACCGCATTTTGCATAAAGATTTGGGTCTTAAGGCTCATAAAGTTCAGTTAACACAAAAACTCAAGCCAATCGATCATCCACAACGTCGTGTCTTTGTTGATTGGGTCTTTGAAATGCATGAAAATGATCCGGAATTTCATCGAAAAATCATCTTGATGACTTCGTCAACAAGCAAAATTGTCTCATCTGGGGCTCGCAAAACCCAAGAGTTATTGTTGAAAAGCCTTTTTATCCCCAACGTGTGACTGTTTGGTGCGGTTTATGGTTCGGCGAAGTCATTGGACCTAACTTCTTTGAAAATGAGGCTGGTGCAACAGTTACGGTGAATGGGAGAGAGATGATTAATGATTTTTTGTGGCTGGAATTGCATGGTATTGACCTGTTGCAAACCAGTATACCCTATGTATACTGGTAAGAACTGGGAGCACATTTGATGTGTATCCAATATACATCATCAACGCTCCCGGGGAAAGAACTCCTATTACCACCACTTACCTGCTACTCTGTCCATTTTCACTAAATCAACAAGAAGACGAGAGTTACGTAATTAAAGAATTTAGTTTTATTTTATATTTTAAATCAATTACTTTTACACTTCTTTAATTATTCTAGCATCTTTCCATACTGTGTCTCCACGGACGGAGGATGCCTAGAAGAAAGTAAAGTCAGTTGATGGTGGCTACACAGCGTAAAAACGCATCCAAGCCGAATGAGGTTCGCGGCTCAAGCCTACACCTCACCATCTAACTGATGTGACGGTTTCCTGATATTGCACCGGAACTAGATGCACTTTCTGGCCTCGCCGATTACTTCGCGGCGAAATACACTTTGCGTACAGTTCTGTAACCACTGTTATTACTACTCGCCGTTTCTCGCTCGATCAATTGTCTTTTAAACGATTCATGCGGCCTCAATTCGCCCTAAATTCGCTGAGTAGTTGAAACGTGCGTTCTCGTTCCACGTAAACTTCTTCCTCCGCGCACGTCTCACTACTCGCATGGTGAAGCTTTGCGGCGAATTTGAGAAATGGTTTGAAGTCAGGGTTTAGCACAGTGTCACTCCGCTGGAAACACACCCCGAAGCTTCTTATGTACATGGTCGTTGTCGTCGCTAATGTTGTGGCTTATATAGTATAACACTTGGCGTAGCTTGTCGATATTTCCATAAGCACACCCCGAAGCTTCTTATGTACATGATCGTTGTCGTTGCTAATGCTGTGGTTTATGTAGATCGAATTATGAAGTCTTTACGCTTGCCGTTGGTCGACAAGTACATGCTTTGATGACAATGGGCGTAGCTTGTCGATAATTCTATAAGCACACCCCGAAGCTTCTTATGTACATGGTCGTCGTCGCTAATGGTATGGATTATGAAGACTTTACGCATGTTTTAATGACAATGGGCGTATGCGCTTGGCCGTATACACTTGGCGGAGCTTAGACAATTGACGACGTTGTATATAGCATAACATTTCCTCCGGCGGATTTGACTGATTTACGTACTTGGAGAGTGAAGTAAATCGTTGTTCCGTTCCAATGATGCGAATTACTTAATGCGTAAGTTGTACTTTGCGCTGCTAAGGCCATTAATATAGTCCGCTGTACTTCTCACTGCCTATTGTTGATTGTTGTACTGCTGCTGGTTCTTGATTAACATACTTAATTCTACCGATTAATTCCGTGTATTTTGAACTCCTAATTTACGCTACTTAACATGTTATGGCATAATACAACGTTACAATTGAAAACTACTTCATTTTTGATTTTATATCGTTACGGATTCATGATTTGCTTGCCTGAGTCGCTAATCTGTACGGTTACGTTTTTACTTGATACTAACATAATATGTTAATTATAAATTAATGTTTTGTCTGATACTTAGTATTTCTTTTGATACAGTGAGTTAAGATTTTTTTTTTTTTGATTGTTTATCAGTATAATTATTCACGAAGGTTTTTGTTTGATACAACTTTGAGCCAAGCAGGTTCGTGTTTGGTTTGATTCTATACAAACATAAATTAACAACTCAATATTTCATTTGATTGTATTCAATAATGGAATAGTGTTACGTTAGATTCTAATGTTGAAGAATATACCGAACATTTCTTCCGGTCTTAAATCGTTTTTTCTTGAGAATAAAACTATTATTTATATAAAACTATTTTTCATTTGAGGGATGCCGGAATTCAATATTACTTTTAATTGGCTTTACTTTATGAGACAGTACATTTTCCTTTAACTTCCATATTTGCTACCGATTTTTCTTTAAATCAGAATTGTATATTATTGGTTTACCTATTTGTGCGTTACTAGGTTGTAGTACAGGTGTTAGCAAATTAACCTGTTAGCGTTAGTGAGGATGTAGTGTGAACGGTGCAGGTGCAACGGCACTTATTATTTTCTTGTTTTCCGTTTTTTTTTTTTTTGGTTTTGTCTTTATATTCATTGTCACTTTCAATTTCTATTCGATTAACGTTCTTTTATATCTACTAATATCATTATTCTTACTGTTTCCTTTTTTTTACTTTGAATATTTCAGATTTTACTTATTAAATTGTTTACATAATTGTTTCTTATTGCTTTTAACATTACTATAGTTCCTAATAAATTTTATTTAATACGATAACTAAGCTTTCTTAAAGTTGTACATATTAATTATTGTGCCAATAGTTTAGTGGGAATTTTTTTTTGTTAGTATGTAGGCGGAACGTTATGAATTAATTTTTAATGGGATGGAATGTGTGGATATTTAGTAGGGATAGAACGTCAAGCTTGACGGCATTCTATTCGCTCATACTCGTATGGTTGATAAGATTTTTCACTCCAATCGCTTAATTAGCTTCGGACTTATTTCAGCCGAGCGAAAAACTTTCATTGTGGTGGCGGCGAATGCTACCTTATCAAAGCTTCCGCATGGGTTTCCATCGGGATTGGGAATTTTATCGGGTACGCTCGCTTACTTGCTTCATATGGTGTGATAATGATTAAGCTTTGGGCTGAACAGTTCGCACGATCATTGAAGTTCGTTATCAGGGAATAACGTACTGCGCTTATCACTACATATGTGCGAATTGGATCTGGCGAGTCGTCGCAAGAGACCATAGTGAGTGTGATAAATAAACTTTCCCCTTAATATGCATGGTTAATGTTGTTAATGGGAATGGGAGTCATGGATTGAAGGTTTATGTGATTGTTTTTGCTCGCCGCTAACGAGCTTTGAAGATATGATTCGCATTGCTTCTGCAATGATGCATGAGATAATTGAATGAAGCCATGTATTGTAGCTTTCACATGCGCTGATTGCTAGGAAGTATGTGACGTATATGATATGTATGTACTTATTCGTGGTTGGCTGGTAATTGCCTTGAAGAGCATTTGTTTTTAATTAAGTCGGCTTAATGCATTTCATAGTGGGCAGGGCTTTTACTTCATCCATGCTATAAGAGCTTTTGAGGTATATGCATTTAATTATCGTTGCAAATTACATACTTTTTATTCATTTGTAGTTGTAAAAAGGGAGGGTTATTAGAAATGTATTCAGCAGTATGTGTAAATAGATGTGGATTATTTATAAGTCGGAATCTACTATTTATTATGAAGGTTTTTTGTTAAGTATAGAAATATTGTATGAGTTGTGAGTGATGATGATCTGTTTCATTAAATTGAAATTAAAAGGAGAGACACTATCACTATATGGGCTTGGGAACATATAGTTTCGACCTTCATTCAAGACCCTATATGTGTTCCGTCTGATTTTACCCTAGTGTGTGTCTACTTAGTTTGGCATAATGCTGTCCTGGACCTTACTGGAAGACAGTACAGTGCCGTGCGAGGTCACTTCATTAGCCGTGAATAAATTTTCGATCTCGATCTTGATTGTTTAAAGCAACTTAAAGACATCTCCTAAGACAATATTTGATATTGTCGCCATATATAAAGTAAAAGGGTGGGAAATGGGTGGGCTTTGAATTGTCTTGCGCTTTCTACAGGAGTTTTATTTGTGACTTTTTTTCTAACAGTTAGCAGTTATATGTATTTATTGTGCAAGGAAACGTAGTGGCTTATTTAAAGGGTACATGATTGATAGCGTGTTGTAAACCCTTTTGGATCAACAGCTCAGAGGCTACGACTTGATGGTAAATTGATGTCTCTTTTGCATATGACTTAATATTATATGTAGCATGTCTGCCGAAAGTTGAAATCGGGCTGCTCAGAGGCTATTATGTATTTCTTCAGGGATTTACTAAAAATAGCGTGTCCGTCGAAAGCTTATGTCAACGGCTCAGAGGCTGTTGCTAAATCTACTGGTTTTCATTCCAGTGATTGTGCAATTAGACATAGAAAAAGCGTGTCTGTTGATAGTGATGGTTTGGAGTTTTGCCGGGGTTTTACCGACTTGACTGCCACTTTACCCGTTTCCTTTATATTATGAAATGGCACATTTAGTGCTGGATGTAAATTTGGTTTGTGAGTGAATTGCAGTGGAACTTGAAAGAGATAATTGGTTTTCGGGTAAAATCGTTTGGGTTGTTGTAATGTTTTAAAATCCTGCTGTTTCGAATTTCCCATGCTTAAATTGTTTCAGTGTAACTTAGTCTCATATTTATTTGCGTTGAGAAATTGCCGTTCTCATGCAAATTATTCTTTGTATTTATGTAGCGCAGTTAATTAATTTAGTTTGCTCTTCAATGTTATTGCATTTAAAAATATTGCCCAGATGTCTATCTATTCAATTTGCAGTTAAATGTTTGTTTTTGTTTGCTCTTTTAATTATGCTTCAGTTAATTCGAATGCTCATTCAATTCAAGAGATAAGACTTTAATATGCATGTTGGTACGCGTATTGTCCAAGCAGTTGGAGTGATAAGTGGTATCATATTCCGATAACAATGGCACGCGTTTGTTTGCTAGCTATTAAGTTTTCGGTTTGCTTATTTGTGTTTAATATTTACTTGTAATGTTTTGTGTTTTGCATGTTAGTTGACTGAAACTTTATATCTTTATAAATTTTACGTTGGGTTTGAAGAGCTTAGAGTTAGATAAATGGTCTTCACACATGTAAGATGAGACTTCAGATTTATGAATGAAGAATATAAATTGAAGATTTCCCTGATTATATTATTGAATGTGAATGTTATAATTGACTGTTTGACTGTTTGATTTTAAGACTGATTTAATGTGAATGAATTTGAGAAATGGTTTGAAGTCAGGGCTAAGCACAGTATCACTCCGCTGGAAACACACCCCGAAGCTTCTTATGTACATGGTCGTTGTCGTCGCTAATGTTGTGGCTTATGTAGTATAACACGGCGTGGCTTGTCGATATTTCCATAAGCACACCCCGAAGCTTCTTATGTACATGATCGTTGTCGTCGCTAATGCTGTGGTTTATGTAGATCGAATTATGAAGTCTTTACGCTTGCCGTTGGTCGACAAGTACATGCTTTGATGACAATGGGCGTAGCTTGTCGATAATTCTATAAGCACACCCCGAAGCTTCTTATGTACATGGTCGTTGTCGTCGCTCATGTTGTGGCTTATGTAGTATAACACTTGGCGTAGCTTGTCGATATTTCCATAAGCACACCCCGAAGCTTCTTATGTACATGATCGTTGTCGTCGCTAATGCTGTGGTTTATGTAGATCGAATTATGAAATCTTTACGCTTGCCGTTGGTCGACAAGTACATGCTTTGATGACAATGGGCGTAGCTTGTCGATAATTCTATAAGCACACCCCGAAGCTTCTTATGTACATGGTCGTCGTCGCTAATGGTATGGATTATGAAGACTTTACGCATGTTTTAATGACAATGGGCGTATGCGCTTGGCCGTATACACTTGGCGGAGCTTAGACAATTGACGACGTTGTATATAGCATAACAGACCTACATAACGGTTACTCTCAACAAGACGGTACTACGTGCAAGCAAAGAAACCATTGATATTTTACGGAAAAAGTTTCCGGACCTGTTATCTCTCGAAGAGGTGATCACAATTGGCCATGGAAATCTTGTGATTTAACACCTTGCGACTTCTTTCCTTGAGGCGACGTGAAACAAAAGGTCGATGCCAACAGCCCAGCGTCGATTCAAGACCTCAAAGATGGAATTCATGAGGTCGTCGAGGACATAGGGCACCCACTTTGCGATTTGGTTACGGGCAATTTCATGAAAAGGATATGGTCCTGTAAGCATGGTGGTGGTGGTCATTTGTCTGATGTTATTTTTTACTATTAACAACATACCTTGTTCTTTATAATGAAATAAACATTTGATCATTTATATTAAAAAATGGCATTTTTCTTTTAATATCAAAATAACACCTCTTATTAGAAAACCCTGTATACAAATCTGTGGTAAGACCTGTGTTACGGTATGGGTGTGAAACATGGACCCTAACCCAAGCATCCGCAAATATATTGAACGCCTTTGAGCGACGGGTCCTGAGGCGAATAATCAGAGCGAAGCTAGACGGGGACCAATGGTGAATTTGATGGAACTATGAATCTCAACGGTTGTTAAACTGCAGAAACTTCAATGGTCTGGCCGCATGAATTGTATCGATGAACAACGGATACCCAAAAAGGTATTCGTTGGCAGAACTGAAGGCCAGATACTAGTGGGGAAACTGAGGAAATGCTGGTCTGACTCTGTCGCCGGAGACAGTTCATTACTGCTCGGATTTCGAAATCGGAGGACGCGGTCAATGAACTGAGACCCTTGGAGGCGCTATTTTTAGGAAGCGAAGGCCCTAGAGGGGCTGCAGTGCTAAGAAAAAGAAGAATTTCAATAAACCCTAAAATTTTGAACTTCATTACTTTTGATATTCTCACATAGTTTGGAGTTTGTGAAATTAAGGCAATTGAATAAACTACTCTGCCTCTAGCCTTTATTGATGCTGGATAGACTAGGTAAGATATTTTGCGCTAGAGAGTAAAATTAATTAGCTTGTATTTCTTACAAAATTTAATGAAATTTTAGGAATTTTTTATACAACGTTAAATTAATATATGGCTATAATGTTATTGAATAAAATCGCCATTAGCGGCAATAACCTCTTTGATCTGGGTCCGGAAACGATTACATGCCCGAATCAAATGCTCCTTGTTCGTATTTATCATAACGGCATTAAAGGCAGTCTTCAGCGAAGAAGGTGTATTATGAGGACACTTATTGGTCTCACGTCCAACTACGCCCCAAACGTAATAATACAAAGAATTAAGGTCTAGGTGGCCATACGTTCGGTGTTATGTGGTCATGAAAATGTTTGGCCATCCAATCTTGTGTCGCCATCGCTTTATGTGAAGGAGCAGAACCTAGTTGAAAAATATATGGTCTGCCTCCGCTTACATTGCTTACCCAGTGTTTCATTACCGTCTCCAAAACCTCGATGTATGCAGCAGAGCTCACTCGAAGTCCTTGAGTAAAAACGTGTGGGGCCATAACATGTCCTTCGTTGCTGACAACACCTAAAACCATAATAGTGGCCGGAAATTTTGTATGCATAACAACACGAACCTCCGTAGGATTTGAACATAGCCATCTGTCATTTTTGTGATTGGTCTTTGGATCTTGGTCAACATTTTTTTCGTCGGAAAAAAACCATAATATTTTGGCGTCTCAGGGTGTTTGATTTTGTTTAAAAGACGTTTTGATCAGAGAAATCTCTGTTCCCGTGTTCGTTCTGATATAAACTGTCCTCTGCGCATCACGTAAGGCTTTTACCAAAGGTCTTTGTGGACAATCCTACGAAAAGGCGCTCAGAAACATGAAGCTCACTCGCAAGGACCCTCATTGATTTTGAAGGGTCCTCGTCTATGATCGCTTGCACTTGCTCTAAAAATTTTGCAGATCGGACAGTTTCAGAACGTTGTTCGTATTTTTTGCGTTTTGCAACCGATTCAGTCTCACCTCCTCATGCTTCAAATTCACGGCGAACCTTATACACGAATAAACAGGCGCAATTAAGAAAACTAGAGATTTCTAAATCTGTATGGTTCGACCATATAGCGACGATGACAGCATGTCTCTTCATTTCCTGAGTGATGTTGTAGTCCGCCATTTCTTATCTAAAAAGGAAAAAAATTAAAAAAAAATTCGTGAAGTTATAGTCATATTTATGCATGACCTCAAATACCGCACGCAACCTTTAAATGCCAAGATATACCAATAACTGTAAATACATCTACAGTTCTGCTACGAAATCCTACTTACACCTTCTTTATGGAGATGTATGAGGATGATGATGATTCTTTCGTGTCTGATAACGGAATTGAAGTAATAGAAATGCCGCTGGAGTGAAGGTTAGGCGACGGCTGAACTCCCTGTCCCTGGAAAACTCTTAATTATTTCGTAACATATAGAAGGGCCTCGGAATAGATTGTCCTCAAGGCAACAACCTCACAAATGGAAAAGAAATTTGACATTGGATCCTGGAATGTCAGATCACTCAATTATCTCGGTGCTGATAAGGACCTTCTACAACAGACGAGTTAATATAAATTAAAAATATTGCCCATCCAAGAAACGAAGTGGACAGGAAATGATACTCAGGACATGAGATCGCACACAATATTTGAAAGTGAGAAGCCTACTGGAAAACGAGAATTCGGGGTAGCCTTTATTGTGGATAGGGAGTTCAAATCGCACGTTATTGATTTAAACTAAGTTAATAAATGGTTTTGCGTGATTTATCTAAAAACGAAATTCTTCAACAAGTTGGGTAAACAGACCTACGCTCATGTCAGAAGGGTTTTGTATCCAATTTACAGTATGCAGTCACCAGATCGAATCAAATCAAGAAACATGTCAAAGGCGATTTTATTGGAGAAAATATGAAGTACGAAGATCATACTACTATTAACAAAGTTGAACGAATTTCGACTTCATAGGTTTTTGGTATTGTTATACTCATAAATATCTCCCTTGATCATTATTTCAGATGGATGATGACGGAGGAAACACATTTTTCATGTATTTCTCCCCTGTGCCCCCACTGAAGTAAAAACTGACAGTTTAAAAACTGTTTTGAAAAGCTCTCATGAAAACTTTTATTTCATACTCATATCGGCTACGTTTGATGAATTTTTTTTTTCGGAGGCCACTCTCCTGTACTGTTATCATCGATTAATGGGCAATTTTTTCGAATCCTAGAATGGTTACAAAGCCCACCTTCTTGACTTGTTCCAGTTATGAGCATTAATTGTAGGTACTCATCTTCAGTCATTCATTAAATTGAATCAAGTGTTCAAAGCATGCACCTTAAACGTTGTGGTTGGGAAAAAATAACTCAAAATTATTCAATCTTCGCATTTAAAACAGCCACTATTTTGTTTTACGATTACTGATACCACTAGCTAAACTGATTCTCAAAGATATTCAGGATACCCATCATTCCTGAAATTTTCATCCAAATCCTAGCAAAGCTGTAGTATCTAAGTTGGTAAAAAGCGCATATTGTACCATACTCGTATATGAATGTTTCCATAGTAATGCAGTGCATATTGTTCCATAGTAATATAGGAAAATTCAAATCACTATAACTTCGTTAAATACTATTCGATCTTTATGAAACTTTCAGGACAGGTTTTATTGAATTTTAGGGTACCGTTAAAATTTTATTCCAGAAAACATAAAATCTATAAATCATACTTTTACTAACGAAGTTGAGTGAATTGTGACTTTTAACGTATTTGTTGTTGTTGTACCCACCCAGGCCTACATTCCTGATTTCTTTCAGATTTTTTGGATCACAGGTGCCCAATCGTGAGGGGGGGGGACACAAATTTTTCGTGTATTTCTCCTCCCCGTGCGCCCCTCGAAGCAAATTTTGCCATAGTAAAACCTGTTTTGAAAAGTTCTAGTCAAGACCTTTCATTTGATACCCATATCGGCTACCTTCAATGAAATTTTTTTTGGGAGGGTTCCTCTCCTATAATGGGAGACCCCCCTTAAATACCTTATAAAATTATTTTGTAGTTGAATTTTGAAGAAATCACCACTTTACATCTACACACAAAATTTGATGTTTCTAGCTCATGTAGTTTCGGAGAAAAACTGCTGTGACACACGGACGGACGGACGGACGGACGGACGGACAGACGGACAGACGGACAGACGGACAGACGGACAGACTGGTTGCGAAACTAGTAGGGTTTTGTAAAATTATTTTACGAAACCCTAAAAAGTACATGCTCTGACCGAAATTGACGGAGAAACGAAGGAAACTTTGTAAAATCACCCAGAAAGATGAAGCGCTACTAATGCTCGTCAAGATTTATGGGCGGCACTAGCTTTTTACAATGCTGAAATTTAACAAATGAATTGCTGAAATTGCAGCATGCAGGTAGTCAGATCTTCCTCTGGAGGGTTCCCCGTCAATTTCTAAATTTTTAACTGGATTCCAGCATCCAATTTCATAAACCGTGGACGTAAGCCCACCTCCAAAAATTTGCCTTTAAACTTTCAACTCAGTTTTGTCTTTGAATTGACAGCTGCAGGAGTGGCTGCCATTGCCACAACCCACTAGTCAGTTTTTAAGGATTTTGTGCTAACTTAAAAAAACCCATTTTGAAATCGCCACCAGTCTGTTCTTATGTCACAGCAGTTTTTCTCTGGAACTCTGCCGGTTGTAAGCACCAAGCTTCATAAGCATATGTAAAATGACGGTGCGCAAATTTTTTTCAAAAGTTCATTAGAAGGTTTTTCAATATTAGGAGGTGATCCTCAAATTTTCCAATGGTGATGAAAATCCAATGGAAGGTATTAACAACAACTTTTAAAAACAGGTATTAAATTAATGCCATCTGAAGGGTGCACGGGGAAGAGGAAAGTACAAAGAAACTAAATTTATGTATCACCCCTGTGATTCAGAAATATCTGAAAAATACTGAAATAGGGTATTATCAGTACAAAAGCAATAAACACCATTGAAGTTAAAATTCACCGACATGGTTACAAAAAGGAGGATTCGTCAATTTGTTTTCTTTCGCTAAGCCGCAATAGTCCAATTCAAACTTTGGTGCTTAAATTTGTTCTTTGTAGCCCTGCAGCCCCTTTCGGGCCTTCGCTTGGAGAGAGTTAGAGTATCTTATTGTCATGATCGAATGTATCAGCACTACACAAGGTAATATGATCATTTTCATGGTTTGGCCGTGTGTCCTTCCACACAGCTGTGATACGTTCTGATCTTCAACCAGCACGTGTCATAACTGAACAGGCTTAAAGCCCGTCCAAAAAACCACTCGAACTAAATCTCGTTGACGCCAAGGAGACTTGAACCAGAGACCTTCGGCTTACGGGCTTAGTGCTCTAATCACTAAGCCACGCGGATGTGTTACAGAGTTTTATACCATGATCGTAACGGTATTCAAGATGATATGGTCAGTGTGACGCTTAACTAACTGATTATTACGTGATTTTTTTAAGCAGTACCCATCACATTTGGGTAGGCGAAAAGTCGGGCAAGGTTACCCTAAGCACAAACTTGTTGCTACCAACGAACTATGAACTTGGGAACTCATATTTAGTAAGTTTTGTTAAAATCAGGTTTTATTTACAAAAATTACAGCTGTTTGATTGCATTAACTCCATGTATAAAGTGATATTGTAACAAAATGATGTCCAGTTAAATTTAAATAACAATGTTTTTCCATATAACTAAGTACTTCATATAAATATAAATATATATATATCTATATATATATATATATATATATATATATATATATATCTATATATATATATATATATATATATATATATATATATATATATATATATATATATATATATATATATATATATATATATATATATATATATATATATATATATATATATATATATATATATTGTCGCGTGTTATTGGTTCGCGGCCTATAATTTTAACGTTCCTGGAAAGTGAAAACGCAATGTCTTTTATTTAAGTTAAAAGAGTTTATTTAATTGAATAAAATGCACAATAATCAGTTAACAATTTAACACTTTCACTAATTTTAATTTTCACTATGAAAAAAATCTAACACTTGTCCATAAATTTCTTATCGCAATTGTCTTCTAAATCACTTCGCACTCAAACAATCAATCGTCTTTACTTCGCGTTCCACTATATCGCAGTTTTCTATCGCGGTTGTAATGAATGAATCCCCCCATTCATTCAGCTCGCCTTTATATAGGGTCTCTACATATTCACCCATTTCTCGTAAATTATCGAATGTTCTACCGAGAGGTACCTGGTAGATTCGAGAAAATTAATGAATGGAGTGACGTCACTTGCAGATGTTGATCATGCTTGTTGGGTTCTCGTGGGTTCGAGTAAATTCATTTGTTGACGTTGATTATGAAAACAATTGCGACAGCAGCTCGCAGAATTATTTGTACATGTAATTATTTGTACATGTAACACTGCCCCCACCTCAGTTCTTTTCGCCCCGAAAAGATGTGTCGGTATTTGTAGTCAATTCTCCCTGGGTGTAATATGGGGCAAGACGGTCCAGATGCACGATTTTCATTTTAGCTTTCGGCTTACAATGTTCCTGTATTCGGTATACGACGTCGTTGATTCGCTTTGTAACTCGGTATGGTCCCTCCCAATTATGTTGCAACTTTGGAGACCTACCCTTTCGCCGTTGCGGGTTATATAGCCACACCAAGTCATCTTGCTGGAAGCCAGTAGAATTAGCCTTTAGATCATACCTGGTCTTCATGCGGTCAGTAGCCGATTCGAGGTGTTTTCGCACTGTCCGATGTATCTGGTTCAACCGTTGTCTTAGATTACTTGCGTACTCCGAGACCGTTTGGGGTTTCTCAGCGGGTGTTCCGAACTTTATATGACTTTGGCTGGGGCTTGTCCCGTCGATGCATGTTCAGCGGCTCTATACGCCATTAAAAATAGTGGGATATGTCGGTCCCAGTCCCTTTGGTTCTCGTCAACCATCTTGGCCAGGTGTTTATTGAGCGTGCCGTTGAAACGTTCGACCATTCCATCGGATTGGGGATGCAGCGGTGTTGTCCTCGTTTTCCGTATTTCGAGCAGCTCGCACATTTCGCCAAAAACTAGTGACTCAAAGTTTCGGCCTTGGTCCGAATGTAGTTCGCCAGGTACGCCGTACCTACTGACCCAATTTAACACTAGCTGTTCAGCTACAGTAGTTGCTTCCTGGTTGGGAATGGGGTAGACCTCGGGCCACTTGCTGAAATAATCGGCTACAACCAGCGTGTATCGATTTCCCCATTCAGATTCAGGAAAGGGTCCTGCGATGTCAACAGCAATCCTTTCAAACGGTACCCCCACGTTATCGGTTTGCATTTGTCCTCTCAGTCGTCGCTTTGGGCCTTTGACGGAAGCGCAAATTGTGCATCTACGACACCAGTCCTCTACGTCTTCTCGAGCGTGGAGTCAGTAGAACCTTTCCCGCAATTTCGCTAAGGTCTTGTTAACACCAAGGTGGCCTCCCAAGGATCCTTCATGCATTTCCTTAACCACATCGTGAATTCGGCTTTTGGGTAGTATAGTGTGCATCCTATAGGAGCTGCCATCCACCGTTTCCCATTTCCGCTTGAGTATGCCACCCTCAACCTGAAGGGAGTTCTATTGTGCCCAATAGCTTTTCAGGGTTGCGCCATGCATTGAAACGTCTTTCCACTCAGGTCGCCCAGTCGTCTCCTTTCATACGAGCAATGGCCCGATGTCTTCATTGGCTAGCTGGGCATTTCGAATCTCCTCCTATGACCAACCTTCATCGAATTCGGCCGTTATCAATCGCAGATCAACGGGCGGCTCCTTTTCCATCATCCGCTGGCAATGCTTGCAGTTAGCTCGACATGGATGACGAGATAGGGCGTCAGCATTTTCATGAACTCTGCCCTTGTGAAGTAGTTGGGGTCTCACTAGGTCTGGTCGGATCATCGACCGGGTTGCACTAGTGTCGTTTGTTATGGTGCAATGTTCTTCATCAACTTGACCAGGAAGGCATCTGTCAGCTTCTCCACGATGTTGCCTCGGCACGGTGATGGGGGTGCTGGGGATGTCGATCCTCCTAGCCAACGTACGCCCCACGAAGTTGGCCCTTGCGGTTTGATGAACCTCCATTCTAGGCGCCTGACACGGTCTGGATCTCCACCATCCTAGACAATAATTCCGTTTTCTTCGCTTCTTGCAGTCTCTTTGCAAGTGCCCTTTTTCTCTGCAATCCCAGCATCTAGGCGCACCATTCACCTGCGGCTCTCGTTCATTTTCCACGCGCTTACACCTGCACTCGTCTGCCACTACTTCACGGACTCGGGCAGTGGTACGAGTCGCATTTTTCGCTGCCTCATAGTTCAGACTATAAACCAATGCGTCCTTAACCGTTTGCTTTTGAGCTAATCGCACGGCTTTTTGCAATTCCGGGTCCTTCAGTGCGCTGATGAATGCTTCTGTTGCTGCGTCAGCTCGATGTTCCGGGTCGTACGCTGGGTAAGCCAAAAGTGCCAGTCGCTCAATATCTTGGGCTAGCTGCTGTAAGGTTTCGTCAGACTTCTGCATCCGATTCCGTAGCTGTGCCCGGTAAATCTGCTTCAGATGATCGTCTCCATAACGCGTGTCCAGCGCATTCATTATAGCAGCCGGGTTTGAATGCAGCTCAACGGGGATAGTCTGCAAAAGCTCGGCAGCTGGTCCTCTTAGCGCAAGAATCAGCGCAGTTGCTCGGTCCTGTTCATTCCAGTGATTTGCCCTTACGGCAGCTTCAAACTGGGTCTTGTAAATACTCCAGACCGTTTGCCCATCGAATATTGGTGCTTGCACATTTCTGGATGTGCTTTGCACTGCGGTTATAAGCGGGGCTGATGAAGTGGTTGCTACTGCCTTCGCAGCTTCCAATTCTTTTTTCACTTTTTCCATCTCATGGTTCATTCTTTCTTCGACCTGGCTGACCTTTTCCTCGACCTGGTAAACCTTTTCTTCGACCTGGTCAACCTTTTCCTCGACGCCTTTAATTTGCTTGTTAAGACTACTGAGCTCCGCTTTTATTTCGGTGGACTGTTTTTGTAAATATGCCTTGATTTCGATCGCTTGTTGACCCAGCTTCACTGATTGTTCATTAAGCTTCGCTGATTGTTCATTAAGCTTCGCTGATTGTTCATTAAGCTTCACAGTTAAATTAGATGACTGTTGTCGCTGCTCTTGCTGCATCAGCATTAACATTTGCAATATCGCATTTTCTGGCTCCTTTGATTTGGGTGTTTCTTCTTCTCCACCTTCTGTGCCTTGTTCCGCATCTGAGGGCTCACCCGCATCCAGATTCACGCCTTCCGACTCGATCGCATCACGCAAGCGTGCAATCAGTATGGCTTTTGTACCTTGTGTGGCCAGGTTTCGCTGTTCCAACTCCTCCTTGAGCTCCGATATGGTCAATTGATCAATTTTCAGATGTAAGTTTCCTAGTATTTTTATTGTTTCGGCTGTTTTTCTACCAGTTTCCACGTTAATTTTCACTATTGTGCACAAAAATGTTCAAAAGTTTTCACTTCCAAAATTTTTCTTTCGCACTTCTTGACACCATTGTCGCGTGTTATTGGTTCGCGGCCTATAATTTTAACGTTCCGGGAAAGTGAAAACGCAATGTCTTTTAATTTAAGTTAAAAGAGTTTATTTAATTAAATAAAATGCACAATAATCAGTTAACAATTTAACACTTTCACTAATTTTAATTTTCACTATGAAAAAAATCTAACACTTGTCCATAAATTTCTTATCGCAATTGTCTTCTAAATCACTTCGCACTCAAACAATCAATCGTCTTTACTTCGCGTTCCACTATATCGCAGTTTTCTATCGCGGTTGTAATGAATGAATCCCCCCATTCATTCAGCTCGCCTTTATATAGGGTCTCTACATATTCACCCATTTCTCGTAAATTATCGAATGTTCTACCGAGAGGTACCTGGTAGATTCGAGCAAATTAATGAATGGAATGACGTCACTTGCAGATGATGATCATGCTTGTTGGGTTCTCGTGGGTTCGAGTAAATTCATTTGTTGACGTTGATTATGAAAACAATTGCGACAGCAGCTCGCAGAATTATTTGTACATGTAATTATTTGTACATGTAACACTATATATATATATATATATATATATATATATATATATATATATATATACATATACATATATATATATATATATATATATATATATATATACATATATATATATATATATATATATATATATATATATATATATATATATATATATATATATATATATATATATGCATATATAACTGGTCGCGTGTTATGGTTCGCGGCCAATAATTTTAATGTTCCAGGACAGTGAAAACGCACTGTCTTTTAAAATTAAGTTTAGAGAGTTTATTTACTAAAGATGCACAATCATAAATTTAACTATTTTACAAAAGTTGATTAAAATCTAACATCGACTTGTAAATTAATTTCTATTACAACTGTCCACTTAACAATCAATCAATTAATCACTATCACCTTTATTTCGCGCTCCACTATATCGCAGCTTACTATCGCGGTTTCACCATCACTTTAAATTCGCACTCGCCTTTATCGCAGTTTTCATTATCGCGGTTGTAATGAATCACCCCATTCATTCAGCTCGCCTTTATATAAGGTCTCTAGTCATTGGCTAATTCCCTGGAATATTCGAGCAGCTGACTCACTTTCAGATGTTGATCATGCTTGGCGGGTTTTCGAGTACACTCGTTTGTTGAAGTTCTTAATGATTGTGAAAACAATTGCGACAGTAGCTCCTAGAACTATTTGTACATGTAACAATATATATATATATATATATATATATATATATATATATATATATATATATATATATATATATATATATATATTGTTACATGCACGAATAATTCTGCGAGCTACTGTTGCAATTGTTTTCACAACCATTAAGAACCTCATGATCAACAAAGTGAATTTACTCGAAACCACGAGAACCCACCAAGCATGATCAAAATCTTAAAGTGACGTCACTCCATTCATTAAGCTGCTCGAATATACCAGGTACCTCTCGGCAGAACATTCGCCAATGTACGAGAAACGGGTTGAATGTGTAGAGACCCTATACAAAGGCGAGGTGAATGATAGTAAAAAATCCGATAGTGTGGAGCGAATAGAAAAGTGATATTGATCGAGTAATAAAAAAGTGATTTTCGTTGATTGTGAAGTGATTTTGGAGACAATTGCGATAGAAATTTATAGACAAGTGGAAGTTAGACGATTAATAGTGAAAATCAAAATTGTGAAACAGTTAAATAAGTGATTGTGCATTAAGTAATTAAATAAACTCTTTTAATTTAATTTAAAAGACATTGCGTTTTCACTTTCCTGGAACATTAAAATTATTGGCCGCGAACCATAACACGCGACAGTGGTGTCAAGAAGTGAGAAAGAAAATTTTGGAAGTGAAAACGTTTAAACATTTTTAAAGTGCAAATTAACGTGGAAACTGGTGGAAAACTTGCGGAAACAATAAAAATGCCAAGAAACTTTCATCTCAAAATTGACCAATTGACCATATCGAAGCTCAAGGAGGAGTTGGAACAGCGAAATCTGGCCACACAAGGTACAAAGGCCATACTGATTGCACGCTTGCATGACGCGATCAAGTCGGAAAGCGTGAATCTGGATTCGGGTGAGCTCTCAGATGCGAAAAAGGGCGCAGAAGGTGGAGAAGTAGAAACACCAAAATCAAAGGAGCCAGAAAATGCGCTAATGCAAATGTTAATGATGATGTCATCTAGTCTGACTGCGAAGCTAGATGAACAATCAGCGCAGCTAAGTGAAAAGTCATCCAGTTTAACTACGAAACTAAATGAACAGTCATCCAGTTTAACTGCGAAGTTAAATGAACAATCAGCGAAGCTGGACCAATAAGCGATCGAAATCAAGGCAGATTTCCAAAAACAGTCAACGGAAATAAAAGCGGAGCTCGGTAGTCTGAACAAGCAAATTAAATGCGTCGAGGAAAACGTTTACCAGGTCGAGGAAAACGTCACCCAGGTCGAGGTGAGAAACAACCATGAGATGGAAAAAGTGAAAAAAGAATTGGAAGCAACGAACGCAGTAGTAACCACCTCAACAGCCACGCTTACAATTGCAGCGCAAAGCACATCCAGAAATGTGTAAGCACCAATATTTGATGGGCAAATGGTCTGGAGTATTTACAAAACCCAGTTTGAAGCTGCCGCTAGGATAAATCACTGGAAAGAGCAGGAACGAGCAACTGCACTAATCCTTGCTCTAAGAGGCCCTGCTGCTGAGCTTTTACAGACGATCCCTGTTGAGTTGCACTCAAAGTCGGTTGCTGTAATGAATGCGCTTGACATGCGTTATGGAGGCGATCATTTAAAGCAGAAGTCTGGTGAAACCCTACAGCAGCTAGCCCAGACATTGAGCGACTGGCACTTTTGGTTTACCCAGCGTATGACCCAGAACATCGAGATGATGCAGCAACAGAAGCATTCATCAGTGCACTAAAAGACCAGGAATTGCAAAAAGCTGTGCGTTTAGCTCAAAAGCAAACAGTTAAGGACGCATTGGCTTATAGTCTGAACTTTTAGGCAGCGAAAAATGTGAGCCGTACCACTGCCCGGGTTTGTGAGGTAGTGACAGACGAGTGCAGGTGTGAGCGCGTCGAAATTGGGCGAGACCTGCATGTAAATGGTGCGCCTATATGCTGGAATTGCGGAGAGAAGGGCACCTGCACAGAGACTGCAAGAAGCGGAGAAAACCGAGCTATTGTCCAGGGTGTGCAGCTAGGAGGAGGTCCAGACCGAGTCAGGAGCCAAGAATGGAAGCCCTTCAAGCAGAGGGGTCGGGGAACATGTAAGAGCCAACTTCGTGGGGCAGAGGTTGGCTACGAGGATCGACGTCCCCAGCACCACCATCACCGTGTCAAGACTAAATCGTGGAGAAGCGGACTTATGCCTTCCGGGTCAAGTTGACGGAGAACATTGCAGCATAACGATCGACACTGGTGCAACCCGATTATCCGACCACAGTATGTGAGGCAACAAGTACTTCACAAGGGCAGAATTTTCTCACTATGAACAGCAACGGGAGAAACTGCACTGGAGAGATTAACCTCCAGATACAGTTGGGAGACCTTACTTTCCGACATAATTTTCTGGTCACGAACATTATGGATGAGCTTGATGGTGATTCTGGAGACCAGTGATCTTATCTGATAGAGCCAACGAAGACGTCCACATTGCGCAGTTCGATTGTAGGACGACGCCTTGTAAGATCTATAAGGAACGGATACGTGCCGGTTAGAGACCTTAACACCACAGACTCAACCACGAGCATCAAAGCGGGAGAATTGATTGGCAGCTGCCAGCCTGTTTCCATCATCACCTCCTTAGTAGCCACTCACGACCATCATTGGAAAAGGAGGGAAGACAAAGACAAAGCCCGGGAATCCACGTCGACAATATTGAAGCAGGTCAAATTGCCAGTGGAGCTATTGAAGTGAGTTTCTGATCTAGTCACCAAGTATAGTGATATCTTCTCAACAAGCCCGGATGACCATGGCCGAACGAGTATGGTAACTCACGTCATATATACACAGGGAGCAAAGCGAATTCGACAAGCGCCGAGACGTCTTCCTATAGCCAAACAAGGAGAAGTGAGCGCGCTGATCTCGGACATGGAAAAACAAGGCATTATCGAACCTTATGTCAGTCCATGGGCCGCGCCTGTAGTTCTACTAAAGAAAAAGGATGGTAGCACTCACTTTTGTGTCGACTATAGGCAGCTTAACGACATCGCTAAGAAAGATAGTTACCCGTTCCCACGCACCGATGACATCATGGACACTTTGGCCGACTCAAAATGGTTTTCTACACTCGATCTCAAGAGTGGCTACTGGTAGGTAGAAATCGACCAGAAGGACAGAAAGAAGACAGCATTTTCAGCTGGGACTGGATTGTGGCAATATGTGGTGATGCCATCTGGGGTTTGCAGTGCTCCAGCCACCTTCGAACGCCTGGCGAAATACGTTCTACGAGGCGTGACCTAGAAGACCTGCTTGGTGTACCTAGATGACATCATTGTTATTGGGAGAACGTTGGAAGAGCATGTGCAGAACTTAGAAGAGGTTTTCTCCCGATTGCGACTGGCGAATCTGAAACTTAGTCCCGACAAGTGTACCCTTTTTACAGCTGAAGTAAAATACCTGGGACACGTCGTATCGGCAAAAGGTTGTGAAAAGCTGGCCAACACCAAACAACAAGCGCTAATTACGAAGTTTTCTGGGTCTCGCAACCTACTATCGAAGATTCGTCAAAGACTTTGCCAAAAAAGCTAAGTATCTCCATCAGCCAGCCGAGAAAAATCGTTCGTATGTCTGGAATAAACAATGTCAGACAACCTTTGAGACCCTGAAGGAGAAGCTGTGTGAATCACCCGTGCTGGCGTATCCGAAACCCGGAAAAATGTTTGTAGTTGACACCGATGCAAGCAACGGCGGTATTGGAGCTGTACTCTCCAAGCAGATGGATGGCGAAGAAAGAGTCATCTCTTATTACAGTCGAGTTCTCTCAAAAAGTGAGAAGAACTACTGCGTGACCAGGAAGGAGCAATTGACTATAATAGAGGCCACCAAGCAGTTCCACAAGTACCTATATGGCCAGAAATTTGTTCTTCGAACGAATCATGCATCGCTGAGATGGCTACTTAACTTCAAAAACCCCGAGGGACAAGTTGCGAGATGGATCGCAATGTTTCAGTGATACGACTACGAAATTGTTCATCGGAAGGGCGGAGTTCATGGAAATGCTGACGCTCTATCTCATCGTCCATGTCCAGCTAACTGCAAGCATTGCCAACGGATTGAGGAAAAGGAACCGCCCGTTGATCTGCGATTGATAACGGCCGAATTCGATGTAGGTTGATCATCAGAGGAGATTTGGAATGCCCAGTTAGCCGATGAAGACATCGGACCATTGCTCGTATGGAAAGAGACAACTGGGGGACCTGAGTGGAAAGACGTTTCAATGCATGGCGCAACCCTGAAAAGCTGTTGGGCACAATGGAACTCCCTTCAGGAGAGGGTGGCGTACTCAAGCGGAAATGGGAAACGGTGGACTCAAGCGGAAATGGGAAGCTCCTATAGGATGCAAACTATACTTCCCAAAAGCCGAATTTACGATGTGGTTAAGGTAATTTATGAAGGACCCTCGGAAGGCCACCTTGGTGTTAACAAGACCTTCGCGATATTGCGGGAAAGGTTCTACTGGCTCCATGCTTGAGAAGACCTAGAAGACTGGTGTTGCAGATGCACAATTTGCGCTTCCGTCGAAGGTCCAAAGCGACGACTGAGAGGACAAATGCAAACCTATAACGTGGGGGAACCGTTTGAAAGAATTGCTGTTGACATCGCAGGACCCTTTCCTGAATCTGAATGGGGAAATCGATACACGCTGGTCGTAGCCGATTATTTCAGCAAGTGGCCCGAGGTCTACCCCATTCTCAACCAGGAAGCAACTACTGTTGCCTAACAGCTAGTGTTAAATTGGGTCAGTAGGTACGGGTACCTTGTAAACTACAATCGGATCAAGGCCGAAACTTTGAGTCACTAGTTTTTGGCGAAATGTGCGAGCTGCTAGGGATATGGAGAACGAGGACAACACCGCTGCATCCTCAATCCGCTGGAATGGTCGAATGTTTCAACGGCACTCCCAACAAACACCTAGCCAAGATGGTTGACGAGAACCACAAGGACTAGGACCAACACGTCCCACAATTTTTAATGGTATACAGAGCTGCCGAACATGCATCGACGGGCCAAGCCCGTCATTTTTGGAAAGACTCTTCGTCTGCCAGCTGATATAAAGTGCGGAATACCTCCCGAGAAACCCCAAGTCATCTCGGAGTACGCAAGTGAGCTAAGGCAACGGTTGAACTAGACACATCGGACAGTGCGAAAACACCTCGAATCGGCTACTGACCGCATGAAGACCAGGTATGATCTAAAGGAAAATTCTACTGGCTTCCAGCAAGATGACTTGGTGCGGCTATATAACCCCCAACGGCGAAAGGGTAGGTCTCCAAAGTTGCAACACAATTGGGAGGGACCATACCGTGTTGCAAAGCGAATCAACGACGTCGTGTACCAAATACAGGAACATCGTTAACCAAGAGCCAAAATCAAAGTCGTCCACCTGGACTGTCTTGCCATGGAGAATCAACTACAACTGGTGACACATCTTTTCGGGGCGAAAAGAACTGAGGTGGGGGCAGTGTTACATGCACGAATAATTCTGCGAGCTACTGTTGCAATTGTTTTCAAAACCATTAAGAACCCCATGATCAACAAAGTGAATTTACTCGAAACAACGAGAACCCACCAAGCATGATCAACATCTGAAAGTGACGTCACTCCATTCATTAAGCTGCTCAAATATACCAGGTATCTCGCGGCAGAACATTCGCCAATATACGAGAAATGGGTTGAATGGGTAGAGACCCTATATAAAGGCGAGCTGAATGAATGGGGGGATCATTCATTAGAACCGCGATAGTAAAGACTGCGAAAGTGTCGAGCGAATAGAAAAGCGATATTGATCGAGTAATAGAAAAGTGATATTCGTTGATTGTGAAGTGATTTTAGAAGACAATTACGATTGAAAGTCATGGACAAGTGGAAGTTAGACTTTTAATAGTGAAGATTAAAATTGTGAAATAGTTAAATAAGTGATTGCGCATTTTTAAGTAATTAAATAAACTCTTTTAATTTAATTTAGAAGACATTGCGTTTTCACTTCCCCGGATCATTAAAATTATTGGCCGCGAACCATAACACGCGACAATCTATATAGATAGATAGATATATATATATATATATATATATATATATATATATATATATATATATATATATATATATATATATATATATATATTTATGTATACATTACATGTTATTAAAATTTTCCTTAGTTTTATTCATTATTGCGTTCTGCAAATCATAGATTGTAAACAAAATCACAATTATTTCTTCTTATCTAAGTATTTTTATTTCAATACATGCAAGAGGTTATATTAATCACCTTAATCTAGATTTAACTTGAATAAATATGGATTCTCTTCTGCCTTTTTTATTTTAAGAACAAAATTTTTCATTTTTAATTATAGAATAAATGTTGACAGCATTTTTATATTTGCTACCAAACCTATTAGCATTTTTTAATCTTTCAGTTATGTTACGTAATTCACTCCCATTTAACTAAATTATAGTATTTAATTTTGTGTGGTATTTATCGGTTTTTTGTAAGACCATTATTACTTAAAAGTGCAATTTAAAAGGGCTCATATATGCAAAGTGAAAATCATCATATCGTTATCACCTTGAATAAAAATCATGGCCATGAGTCTCATCCTTGCAGATTTTTGTTAACCTTCAGAGCTTCATTTACCACAAGCATCAAGTTCTTATCGCATCGCCTCTAAATTCATATAGAGGCTTTTGCATTAGAGATATAACAATTTCGTATCTTTATGAGAACGCACTATTAAACTCTTTTAATAAACTGTCAATGTCAAAACGTCAGTTGAAGCCAACATTTTCATCATGGTAAAGTTCACGAACCAGCAACGTTCGGAAATTATTAAAAATAACTACCGAAATTCTTTGTCGGTTTCATGGTAAATCATCTTCAGCGATGAAGATCATTTCTGGCTCAATCCCTTTGTTAATAAGCAAAACATGCGTTATTGTTCAGCAAAAAACCCATATGAGCTTTATGAGACGCCATTGCATCTACAAAAAATTATTGTTTGGTGCAGTTTTCATGCCGGAGGTGTGACTGGGCCATATTTGTCGTGGATGAAAACGACCGTCATGTTACCGTCGATGGAGAGCGTTAGCGTGTTATGTCGGAAGATTATTTGTGGTCCGAATCAGATGAACTTTTGACATCAACGATATGTGGTCTCAACAAGACGCTGCAACACAGCACGCCTCACAATCGATTTATTGAAATTTATTTATTGTTATGTCCTTAAGGCGCAGCCCCCAGTGAAACTGAAAACTTGGGTAAACTTTACAGCCATTCACCTCAGAAACGTTAAGAATATTTGCAAAAATTTTTTAGCAAGAATTCGGAATGAACCTTTGGCTATCGAATCAACTCATTACATTTTGCAAAAAGATTGTTGCAAAAGTTATTAAATTCAAACAAAATAACATGTTTTCGTAAAAAAATGTAGTAGATCTCGGAAACTACTTAACGTATCGAGTTGATTTAAGCTATCGTTGTTAGATCTAAATTATTTGCAGTGAATTAACTCATCTAAAATTTAAAAAAGTTTTTTGCAAAAAATTTCCTAGAACGAAATGTGAAAATTTGATACAAATCAATGTCCATGCATGATATTTGTTCAGTGTGTGCAAATTACACATTTTGTTCTAGAAAATTTTTTGCAAAAAACTGTTTTAAATTTTTGATGAGTTAATTCACTGCAAATAATTTAGATCTAACAACGATAGCTTAAATCAACTCGATACGTTAAGTTGTTTCCGAGATCTACTACATTTTTTTACGAAAACATGTTATTTTGTTTGAATTTAATAACTTTTGCAACAAACTTTTTGCAAAATGTAATGAGTTGATTCGATAGCCAAAGGTTCATTCCGAATTCTTGCTAAAAAATTTTTGCAAATATTCTTAACGTTTCTGAGGTGAATGGCTGTAAAGTTTACCCAAATTTTCAGTTTCACTGGGGGCTGCGCCTTAATGGAAAACCCTATATCACCAAAGAATTCCATTTAATTACCTTTCAGCTGCAGATATAAGGCGTTGTATGAGGTCACGTGCTTTCGTTTATTTCAAGACCAACGGGCGAATTGGGAGGATTGAGTCGAATAATTTTAATTAAATTATACTTAATATTCTGTTTTTGATTAAAGATTCTTAACTAATAAGGTATAAATCTAGAGAGCCATTTGGGCTATTAAGGTTTAGTATTTTTATTGCTTGGAATTTGATTTCTATTCCTTGAAATTTATAACGATTAGTATTGAATAAAGTGCTTATGACTTTAATTCTGGTGAAATTTTTTTGGCAATAAATTGCAACAGTTTTCTAGGCAGTAAATGTCAGAAGATGTAGTTTTCTGAAAATAACTTTGCTGGCTTCTTTGAATTTTCTCACACAATAAATATTTCCCTCCTCCGTATTGTTGCCTTTCATTGATGCAAGATTTCATAAACGTTTTTTGAATCAAAGGTAAAAGTTAAATAATGTAATTGTTATGCATATCCCCGGTGATGACAACATGGAACCCGTGGGTTCCGTGGACCACAGTTTAAGAGTTTGTAGCTCCTCTCGATCATACCAAAAGCATATATCAGAAGTACCTTGAAGACGGGAAAAAGAGCTCTTACAAGTGTATTATATCTGAGGGGGATTACTCTGAAGGGGAGAAAATAGATATTGATGGATCAAAAAACATTTTTCGAGAAAAATAAAAACAATCCCATCAGTCATGTTCATATACGTCACCAAATTCTATGATCCAGAAACAGATCCTTTATTCAATCCGTGATATCTTGAAGTTGAGACTAACCAATCCTATATTTTCCCTTCAAAAATACAATGCTACTTCTTTTGTCTGCAAAACTACGTACTGAAAATAACGACAAAATCCTTGCTTAAAATTTATGACCAAGCCGAATACTCGTAGGTTTCATTTCTGCTCCAAATTCACGAACCAAATACAATCCAACGAAAGGTATTCATCAATCATTTAAATGAAAAGTCAAAGCCGACTCCGAATCCTAATTTGAGCATGAGCTCCAACGCGGTATACGATAAGTGGCAACAGTTGTTTCGCATGTAACTTAATTACTGTTGCTGCTGTTCCTATTAGAAATTCTCGTTGAAATTTTAATAAACTACAAAACTTTTTTTTGTGGGCTGGTTCGTTTTGATGATGAATTTTTAAGTGTTCCTAGAATTTATTGGAATATACTCGCATGCCTAAATAAGACAAAGTCTTTGCAGAAAAAATGCAAAACTGTGCAACTTTTGGGATGGATAAAATTTTTTATAATTCAAATGAAAAAGAGAAGAATAAAGCTGAATATTTTTAACTGATTACGATTGGCTCCTTCATTTAGCAGAATAACTTCTTCAGTTGGTTTCATTAAATGCATTCTTATCGTCATAAAGATTATACAATAGGAATATTGAATTGTTACAGTTTCTACTAAAACAAAGCACCTTATCTGCCGAGCTTAATTTATTTGTATTCAAAACAATCAAAATATCTTTAACCAAACTTATTCAAACGATTAGGCAGTCTTGATAAAATATCAACACAATAATCCAAAGTGGTCAATTTCTAATTTCGATTTTATCCTGTAGCAATTTGAGCCTGTTAGATTACCTTCATATCGTTCTTCCCAGTTCATGTCCAAATAGCAGTCCTCAACCTCGACAAAAGCTTAAAGTGGAAACAAATTTGCTTCAGCTTTCATCTTCGTCTTTGTGCCTTCAACAGTAGAAGCAGGCACAGATATTCTCGAGCAGGGTGAAAAGTGTGTATGGCAAACAAGATCTTAACGAATGTTTAATGTAAACCCTAATTAGTAGGTGCCTGGTTGGTTTATTGTGGGCGAGAGAAATGATACCAGGAAACTTTTACAAATAGGACTCGGTTGGGTAATTCCATTTAGTTAAAGCCATTACCACGTCCTTGTTCTTCATTAGCCGAATTCGTTTTCGGGGGTAAATTGTTAACATCTCACAATTTCATTTTGGATTCCAGGAAATGACGTTGTTTGTTCATAAACATAGTGTTAAATTGCTGCCATGACCCTTTTCATAATAAGCTTAATAATAAAACTCAAGTGATTTGATCATTTCAGCAATGAAATGGTTATTGTTTGATGATTATTTTGCCAAGGATTTTAGGAATATTGTCAGCTACGAAGAGCAGGGCTGTCCTAATTTTAAAGATGTAATTGAGTCTTTGAAGATATAAGCAATGCATCTTCACAAAAGGTTTCCAAAGTAAAAGGGAACTAGACACAGACATTCTGAGAAGTTACTCAAAACGCTCATCATTTTCATGTTCAGCATGTCAATTGCCGTTGACTTTCATTAGTGCTTTAAGACATCCTCCGCTTTCATGCGTCACGTAGTTTGCTTTACAGTCTGAATTTTATTAATAACCCATTACTTGATTATATATACATAAAATGTATTTCCAATTGTTTTCGTCAAGGGTATGAAGCCCTCTTGAAATTATGATTTGTCAATCTCTGAGAAAGTCTACACAGCTATGGTATCGAAAGTATAGTAATTATCCAATTTTGCATCAAAAAATCAGATAGAAAAATTCTAGAGAGGCTTAGAGTAACCAAAATTTGATCTGGTTTTGAATGAAATCTTTATCGTAACATAGTAGCCAATACAGTGGAACTTGGCTAGTTCGAACTTCTATAACTCGAAATCATGATTAATTCGAAATTTTCTACTAGTCTCTAGCATTTCACATGAATTTCATATTGAACAAGTTGGATAAACAGACCTGCGCTCATGTCAGAAGGGTTCTGTACCTAACTTTTCAGAAACGCAATCACCTGCAATAAACAACGTCAAGAAATATGTCAAAGAGATGTGCACGTTTAGAAGAAAATCAATTGTTTTTCTACTTTGAACGGTCGCCATTTTGTTTTAAACTACCAAAAATCACTCAAATCATGCATTCTCAAAAATATTAATGTTATTACCTTGAAAAATTTAAAGAAGATCGAGTCAAAATGCAATGACTGATTCGATGGAAGTCCATAAAATACCAAAATCATGGGTTATTGTTGTTGTAATTGGAGAAATTTCAAACGGCTATAACTTCCGTGTATATCATTCGATTTTCATCAAACTTACAAAGTTTAAGGACCCTTAGCAGGACTACGTAGATATCGAATTTCGTGTTAAGTGTACCGATGCGATTTTATTGGGAAAATTGAGAATTTCAAAGATCATACTATTATTAACAAAGTTGATTGAATTTTAGCTTCGAAGGTAGTTGTTGTACTCATAAACACTTACCTCCATAATTTTTTTCAAATTTTCCGGGTTTGGGTGTCCAATCAAGAGGGGGGGGGGACACAAATTGTTCATGTATTTCCCCTCCCTGTGCGTCCCTCGAAGCAAAAAGTATCAAATTAAGACCTGTTTTTCAAAACTCTCATCAAGACCTTTCACTTGATACCCATATCAGCTACATATGATGAATTTTTGTTTCAAGGGCCACTTCTCTATATGGGGAGACCCCCCCTAAATACCTTACACAATTTTTTTGGAATTGAACTTTAAAGAGAGCACCACTTTTTATCTGCACACAAAATTTGATGTTTCTAGCTTAAGAAGTTTGCGAGAAAAAAATGCTGTGACACACGGACGGACAGCAGATCGCGATTTTAGTAGGGTATTGTAAAATAATTTTACAAATCCCTAAAAATCGTGGCTGGTTCGATTTTATTTTGGATAATTTTAAAATTTTGCTCACCACAAGTATCCATGAGCCAGTTATAAACTCTGGAAATCCTCCAAGATAGCCTTACTCTTTCTTATCTTCGGGGATTCCCTAAGGGCTGCATGGGCATATTTTACATTGCCTTGGGAAACAATCCTGTCGTTATGTTCAAGTCAAAGCCTCCCTTCTTTATGAAGTCACTTTTGTGCATATTCAGTGTCTTCACTGCCTCTCCTTCTGATCACACGAGCAGGCGTTGCCAACGCCTATAAAGAGACAATTTATCTATAGTGCGTGTAGTGTTTCAGTTTTCTTGAGACTGAATTTTACATTATTGGTTGTTTTTTGTTGTGCGCGTGTTGTTCTCGTTATTTGTGAAACTAAATTGTATCAGATTCGTTGTGTATCGTTGAACGAACATTGAGCTAGAATGTCATTGTCAAATTCTCGTGCTTACAAATCTCTAACATTAACTGAAAAGGTGGCTGCGATTAGAGATGTGGAGAAGGGACTGAAGAAGAAATTAAGGATCGCTTGGGACTTAGAAATCTCCTCTAAAAAATAAAGGAAAGATTTTAAGAAGTGAGTTTGAGAACGAAAATGACCGGAAAAGGTGTAGAGCACCAGCTAATCCCGATGTGGAGAACTGTGTTTTAACGTGATTTAAGCAGGCACGGGATAAAAAAATTCCACTGAGTGGTCCTCTTGTAAGAGGTAAAGCTCAGCAACTTGCCACTGGAAAGGGGGAAATCAATTTTAAAGCAAGCACGCGATGGCCAGGTGGTTTCAAAGAGCAAAATAAAATTTCTTTAAAATCTACTTGGGGTGAAAGCGGTAGTGTTGATCCGCATAAAGCAGGACAATGAAAGAAAGAATTGGAAGAGATGATCCAGGGCCAGGAGCCCAAAAGATTTTTAATGTTGACGAGATGGGTCTATTTTTCAAGTGCACCCCCAATAAAATTCAGTTGAAGCTAGTAGAGTAAGAATCTAGTGCACGAGTGTGGATGACAAGTGCTCTTTTTGAGAAGTGGCTCCTGAAAATCAATGAAAAATTTGGAAAAGAAAACAGAAAATTTTACTCTTTGTTGACAATTCCACTGTTCACAAAAACCTGCCGCTTATGGACAATGTGAAAGCGTTATTTTTCCCCGCAAGTATGACATCAGTGATTCAGCCCATGTATCAGATTTATTGGTTGAAAATATATTCTCACCAGAGATTTCACTTCCCTCAAAATTAAACTTGATGACATTCAGACCACACACATGTGTCAACTAGCTTGAGATCTTGTGTCACAAGAAACAATTAAGAACCGTTTAAAGAAAACTGTGTTTTCTTTTAGAAAAGAAGCAGAAAGTGAAAGTGTGAACGAACCTGTAATTGAAGCTGTGCCTGCAGTTAACGGCTGGGAGAATATTATGTCAGTTCCTGCTGTCTTCTATGACGGCTTCCTTAACGTAGACGAGGATGTTGCGGTGTATGACGAGCTTACGGAAGCGAACATCGTTACTGAGGTACTCGACAATGGCAATCAAGATGGCGGCAATATATCCGATGTTGAAGTTAACGATTTAATAGTGGACCAATAAAGGCCAATTTTAAGTACGGCTGAAGCAGTAAATCAAGTTGATGAACGCAGTGGATTTTTTGAAAGTAGGAATGAAGTAAGAGAGTCAATTTTTCAGTCATTAACTTAGTTAGAATCGTAGATCATCAAAGATAGACTTAATTCTACGAAAGAAATGAAGATTCCGAACCTCTTTATGAATCTGTAAATTAAATGCTTTAAATTTACATAATAAAGTTTTATCTTTTAGATCATGCAGTGTTGTGTTATTTCCAGAGTTTCTTAAAATCTTCTAATTTGAATTTGTTGAGTGGCCCCTTGAAGTTCGAATTATACAAGTTCTACTGTATTACAAACATTTTTCCCAATAGTAATTGAATGCAAAGCATCAAATGAAAGGCCTTGATAAAATATTCTCGAATTGCAACTCGAAAACTATTGCTAATTATTGTTGTGTAGTCTGCGCAGTGTAGTGCTAAGACTACTCGCAGCGGTTCCTTATTCGAATTTCATTTAAATAATAGCTAAGCTAATGATTTATAATACGAAAGCAATTTATTTTCCTTCATGACCAGTGTACTTGTCATTATGATAAAAACAGCAGTTTTGTGATGACATAAAAACTTAATGGACTAATTGACTACTATGAAAGCCCAGTTTGTTAGGGTGTTTTGCATACATTAATACATACTCATTTATTTGGGGTTTCTAGAGGCTGTGGCAACAATACTATCCTAAGGCTGTTTATTCTAATGTAAAATCGAATTTCAATTTTCGTTGGTTATTACATCATTCCCTATTAGTGAACCATGCAAAGCCATCCCAACAATGCACTATACTTTTTCATCCTCTGCTGCATCGGCTTCTATTTGATTTTAGAAATTCAATCTTCCAATGACCTCAGCTGGTATAACCATTGGAGATTTAAGTCTACTCGTTTAAAAGATTCACCATATCAAGAATTATTGCTAACGCATATATGAAATGTATATTTATAGAGCTATATAGCGAACCCACAGCTATTTCTGGGTTGATCAGAAAATAGTGCTTTAATACAGTGATTAAAAGTTCAACTTCTTCTTCTTCGAAGCGCTACAACCCCTCTCGGTCCTTTGCTTCCTGCCACACGCGCCTCCCACTGTCTCAGTGTATTGAGTGGGTCTTCCAATTTCGAAGCGCGAGCAGCGATGAACTCTTTTCATCAATCGAACCAGACCAGTATTTCCTTGGTTTCCCCATGGGAGTTTTCTCAATGAGTATCTATTTGGATATCCGCTGGTTGTCCATACGACTTATGCGGCCAGTCCATTGTAGCTTTCGCAGTCTTATAATCGTTGAGATCTCCGGCTCGTCAAAAGTTTCACACAGCTCATGGTTGTTTCGAATTTGCCGTTAGTCTCCGTCTAGCTTCGCTGTGACGATTCGCCGAAGGACCCATGTATTGAAGGCGTTCA